>VDFB02358080.1:0-168623 GCA_007258455.2 Sequoia sempervirens
TCTACTCTTAGTCAACTCACGATGCCAAAGTGTCCTCTATCTTTGCTCTGAAAACCAATTGTGTTTTCCAAGAGTAGATAGCTTCTCTGTCCTCTGCATCTGTGACTGTATCATAAGCCACACTTAGGTGAGCAATCATAATCTCATCCCGGGGTTTATTAATTGCCATATCTCGCTCCTCATCCTGAAGACGAAGACGGAGCTCTCGTGCATTGTACCGCAACTGATATAACTCTGCAAGCATAATACGGCCTCTAGCAACGAACTCTTCCTCCCATTCATCCAAACGCTTGCCATATGCAACTAAGTGATTAAGTTGACTTTGCTCTGCTGGAGGCTCAAGCATCGGCGGAAGTGTGTTAATGGCATCGGGTCTATGCACAAGGCTAGAAATATACTGACGAAGCTGTCTGATTTCAACCTTGAGGGCTGCCTTATCTTCTCCGTCCTTCAGTATTCTATCCCTGGCACTGTCTGTAGCAACTTGTAGGAGATCAACCTGGGTCTGGCGTGTGCTACGACCAAGGTTGACTGTGATAACCTCAAAATCCTGAGATTCCAACTCAGCCAAGTTCTTTCCCTGTGGAGGTACGGCAGTCTCGATGACAATCTCCATATCAGTGTTTCTCTCTACGTGAACCATGTTCTTGACCCTCTTGTCTGGCACATCCTGGTAAATGTCGTCAAAATCAGAATGATTAAGGACATAAGATGGCTGCCTCCTCTTCCTTCCTAGCTGAGCTTCGATCCAAGATTGATCTCGGCTAATGCTACTAGAAGGGTCGGTACTAGCGAGGAGGTACTAATGAGAGTGAGCATGAGGCCTCACTACAGGTGGAAGTCTAATCAATTCAATGTAGTTGGGCGGTGGCCTCTGGGCCCGAATGGGAACTTGAGGCTGGTTTCTCAGTACTCATGGGCTGGCCGACCTCACGAACTGATTACGTAGTGGGTGTGCAATGGGAGCTCAGGTGTGTGTAACAGTGGCAAGCGCCTTGCCCTTTGAATTGTTTGGCGCTTGACCTTTCTTAGGAGGATTACTCCTTTTCTTTTGTTTAGGTTTTGACGAGGAAGGTAACGAAGGATTCACCACTACTAGTGGCTCTGCTCTGGGAACACTTACCCTCCTTGTCTTCTTGCTGTCGAGGTAAAGTATACTGTTCTGGATAACTCTACTTGACCTCTCTTTGACCGTTGCGTATTCCTTGGCGTACCAATCAACTGCTGGCAACGGTTGTGTATCGACCTGCTCTCTGAAAAACTGACGAAGAACTTCTCCCTCGTCATCTGATAAACCTCCCACATCTTCTGACAAGAAAACAAAAATCTATGAGAGAGAGAAGCGGCCGTAACTACGTCTGCGAACCTCGAAGTCATCTGCGCAATTTTCCCAGTAATCCTCCATAGAAGGCTCGTGATATGTACCTCCAGCAAGGCGAGCTGTATAATGACCTGAAAGGTCATAAGCACGTGCTTCGACAAGATACTTAAGATGATATTTCTCAAGTTCTTGTCCTGCAATCTTGGCATCAATTGCCGATTTGCACCAATACATTCCAAACTGAAAAGGAAAGTTGAGAGATGGTCTGTGCCTGCGGCGTAGAAGACAATGAACATCATGCATCTGTCTCAGGAACTCCTGAAAGATTGTCTTATCCGAAGGATAACGTGGAAGCAAAGTTGGATTTCCTGTAAAGCCGTACACTCGGATGTAGGTGTATGTTGGGAACTGAATAAACCAATCTACCCATCCATCCATCGCTGCCCTAGCAACTGCTGAGATACGAACGTGCAACTCCCGGTCCAAGTTTCTCACTGTATAAGTCAGAAAAGCCTCGTGAGCACGCTTGAAATGACGTTCAGCTTTGGTGAACTCAAGCTGATCATAATATTGATAGACTTTCTGAACACTGAGAATGCCCACGGTGTTCAACCCTTGGAACTGACCCTGATAAGCGATCAAGTACACGAGATATGAACACATGTGAAACTCATGGGCAACCATGAAACCGGTGATTTGCCGTGGAGAATGTCGCTAATGAAGGATGCCCAGTCATAATGCTCCTGCCCAGAAATGATGCGACCAATAATGTAATACATCCAAAGCTGGAAAACATTTGCATGTATTTGACCTGAGACACGATTCAGGAGTGTGATTAGAATCGCGTACTCATCCTTGTATTCACCACGACCCACATTGTTTGGCAATCTGTTCTTTGCTAGTTTTAACCATCTTTCTGCCATCTTCTTTTGACACTTGTCCACATCAGCATCAAATGCCTACGCACACTGCTCCATAGAAATGACTAGGCTGTTCGGGTGTTGAGGAATGCCAAAACTCCTTTCGATGTCCAAAGGCTTGAGACTGCAAATGACCCGTCTGTCAACTGACACTATCTCACGAGTAATAGAATTGTACTGCTTAATACAAGCCATCACGAATTCAATACAGTGAACGGAGATAGGTATGGAAGCGGCTTCTAATAAGCCAGACTGCTCAATATTTTGAATGATTGAACTTCTGATCTTGACCGGATCTAGCACTGCCTCTGGCAATACTTTGTGAAGGTCTGTCTCCACCAACCTGAGAAAATCATGAGTAAGGACGGTTTAGGTCCTGTATTCGAGCTGAGTGAACTGCATTTTGGAAAACTCGCTTGTTGACTGTGAACTTGACTATATTCTGACAAGATTTCTGGAAGCTAAAAATAGCCTGCAAGAGTTAAAAATAGACTTTCGAAGAATTATTTTCAGCGAAAAAATCTGAGATATGGGTTTTGTCCAAAAAAGGATTCTAAGACAACCCAGAATGTCAGTTTTGCGAAAATTCAACTTCTACTCAATTGTACAAAGATTTTTCACTTGAGAAAATTAGTAACTCAAGAACGATTGTTCTAAAGTTAAAAATTCGTGAAAAATCAAACGCACAATTTCAACTCGAGGAAATTATATGAGAATGATCCAGATACTGAGACTTGTAGAATTCGCCAATTTCAGGAACATGCAAATTGTATTTTGTGAGAAATCTGAGATTTGAAGGATGAAAAAGACGTTTTTATGATGTCCTTTTTCTGTGAAAATCGCCCAAGATTTCTTTAGATTACTGACAATTGTGAACTTTATCCTGCAAAAAGATATGTTAGATAAAATCGCCTCTGGAAATTGATGTGAAATTTGCCTTTGATCTAGAGGAATTCGCCTTTGTTTGAAAAACCACGAATTTTCCTCTTGAAATTTGCGCCTTTGTTCTGGAGAAATTTGAATTTCCTTTTGAAGAAAATACGAATTTATCTTCAATTTGAGAATTCGCCTTTAACCTCTGAAGGATTGCGAATTTTGTTACTATGAATTCCCTTAAAGGTGCACGCCTTTACTTCTTGAAGAAATACGAACTGCTTTCAAGCTTGCTTTGAAAATTAATAAAACTCGATTTCCCCTTGAAAATATGAATTAGCTTTGAAAAATACGAATTCCTCTTAAGATTGGATTTTCTCTTAATGAATTCAAAATTCTTTTGAAAGCTCTGTGAACAATAATGAAAATGCCATACTTTAAATAAGAAGAAATTTGCACCAATTGGTAACTGCAAGAATTGAAAACCCTGACAAAAATAGAAGATCTTTGATTGGTCCCTTTTAGTTCCACTGCCACTGACTGGAAGTTCGAATTTGAATAAATATAATAAAATATTTATTATCATGCAAATAGCAAAAGGCGCCAAAAATAGAAAATCGCCATCTTATGCTAAAATTGCAAATATTCTGAATTTCAATTGACAATTTTGTTGAAGTCTTAGGATTCACCGTCGAGCTTCACCGATTCCAAAAAGTCATCATCTGAACTCATAGGCGTCCATTTGCTCAAGATATTTCACTTTTTATTAACTCCCTATTTTATAGCTGACTGCATAGTAACGACTGGCCATCTTCGACACTGATTTCCGGGTGATTGAGTGATGCTGAGACTGATCTGAAAAATTCATCGGAAAGCCTACTGAACAAGGAAGAAATGTCTATTGGGAGACACAACTGCAAAATCCATTGTTTAACACCTTGAAAAATTAGGCGCCTCTGATTAAATTCATTTACGGGTTCCAGACTTAGCCATTTTCCTAAACTGCCATCTGACACTTCAAACGGCTGCTGACGGCGAATGGTGAACCCTACTGACAGGAAACGAAGCTCACTGCATGCCTGGAGACATTATGCATCCAACGACTGTACACATGGCCTCTGAAAGCTGAGTTAAGGGCCTCAAAAGTAAAAGTGCCCCTGGCTCTTAGTTGCACTGAGGTCATTTTGACGAAAATTGAACTTTCACCCAAGTACCCTACTTTGTCCTCTGATATCTGGAGCTGGGATGACCTGATTCAGGCACTATTTGTTTTAACGGACAGCCAGAAGGGCCCACAAGAGAAGTCTCTGGAGGTGATGAAGCAAGAAAATTGCTTCTAAGACCTCAAAAACTCCAGTGCGTATTTTATTTAAAATTACCGCTCCAAACTTAGCCATTTTCTGGATATCCTCACTTTTCAGTATTGCACCAAAGACCTCGCACGTACGAGCGACTGCCAAATCCCGAAGGCTGACGGCTAGGCTCGTTGGATAGATAAAATGATTACGCTCAAAAGCCGTGAAGACTTTGAACGCGAACGAACTCATCTGATAGGCCTAAAGGCTAGGCGCCTCTAGACTGTAGAAATACACTGTAAATTAAATGTTGGTCCGCCCGTGAAATTACATGCTTGGTAGAACTTCTGCCACGATCACCTGGAACGTCGGATGGACAAGCAGGATGATGCATTGCGGAGCTAGGCTAGAGTAGTACTGATAGGAAGACTTCGTCTGCAAATTTTGGCATTCGAAGGGTCCTTTAAACCAACGCCCCTGGGCTGTACTTGCACTGGGAATCAACGGAGAAGCTCAGAAACGTCAAAACTCCATTATAAGTTGATCTTCAGACGACTGCTGCCGGAGTTCTGAAACTCAGATGACTTCGTTTGATATATCGTTGGATAAGCAGACTAATTGTGAACAAATTGACTATATCAGTTATTAGAAATGCCAAGATTTACCGCCTCCTTAAGATGGGAGCCCTCAGGCTAGAGTTGCGCTTTTCCCTGAAAATGACAAAATTCTCATATCTGGAACTTTAGGGATTTCAACTTCTGACGCTGTTTGTCGGAGCTATGGGTCTCGGAAAGCTTCGCTGGATAGCTTATCGGATAGCCAGACCAATTCTGAAGAGATTGACTAAATGCTTGAACACTTTCAACAAGATCTTAACCTTCAAAAAGTTGGGCGCCACTGGGCTATAGTTGCGCTTTTGTGCTTTTTCCTGAGAAATCTTCATAAATTAATCACTGAAAACTCTGTCTCGATCACTGGAATGACCGTATGCAACAAGAAATGCTGTCGTGAGATGTCCCTCCATCGTGAAACGCTCCATTCTGAGTCTCTGCTTATGGTTTTGTTCAATATAACTGACTTTGACTGACAAACTATTGACAAAAAACTCCATGCTTGATATTGCCCAAAATTGTATTTTACCTCATTTTAGCAAGATTTAGACTTTTTATGCAAAATGCCTTGATGAAGCAAAAAATCTGGTTTGGGTACAACATATTATAAAGTTATAATATTTTAATATTATAACTTAAGTGATTTGTCTCAAGGGTTCAACCATCATTGAAGGGGCCACTTTTAATTATAATTTATAATTAAAAGTGAGATTGAAAACTATTGAAAAATTAAAAGGAAAAGTTTGAATTTATTTAAATGATGCCTAATTGAGAAAAGTCGAACTTTTGAGGAGATATAAGGGTTTTCATTGGGATTTGAGCTCAATTATGATTGAAGTCGAAATTTTGTTGAGTCTTTCTTCTGAGAACAGAGCCAAGGGTTCTAGTTTTCAACTTGCATTGGAGAATGTGCAATCTTCAATGTGTGCAGTTCAGAGGCAGTGAAATATCAGCTGATTTATTGCCAGTCATAGGGATATCTTCATTCAAAAGTTATCACAAAACATTCACAGAGTATTTATCTTCAGGGTTTTCAGTTTGTGCTTTATCCAGAAGGGTTCTTCTTCCTGAGGCGCCTATTTTTCAAGATCTAGACATTTTAATCAAGGGTCGTACAAATTGTACTTGCTGCTGCTAAAGCCGTACTTCTTACAGCAGGGTCGTACCTTCAAGAAAGTCGTACCATCTCACCTTGGACAAATCGCCTTCTCTTTGGTCAGTCTGCCTTCACTAACATGGGCGCATATATCTCTGGCATCTTATCCTGACATCTGGCGCAGGGGAGAATGGATTTTTATCACAGCCGTACCATTTCATGAAGATTATCAGCTTGCTGCAATATCAGGTTTTTCATCAAAATATCATTGCCTTTTTAGTTGCATGTTATTGGATCTTATTTGTAATCATTCCAGAAGATAAATAAATAGTCTGGCATCAGGAGTTTCAATAGATTCTATCATTTCCAGAGTTGTATTATTTTATTTAAATTTATTCAGCAATTTCTTTCAAAATCGCAAATTTCATTTGTCATGCAAAAACACCAAAAAAAAACGAAAATACACAAAAACAAGCAAAAACACACAGTTTCAGAAGTTAGCGAGAACAAGGGTTTCTACAGTGGTATCAGAGCTAAATCCTGCCATCCTGAGGGTTTAGCAATCTTATGCAGCCACAAGAGGTTGGGTCTTACAGGTATTATACTCGCAGGAGAGCATTGATTGACAGGCAACAGGGTTTCAACAGGCAGCCGAGAAACATGACTGACAGAACAGATGTTCCTCAAAACCCTAGGGATTAGGACGATGCAGAGGTTCTAGACACTCTCAAAGATTTACGAGCAGGTCAACGGCAGTCCAATGATGTGCTACAGCAGTTGGCAGTGGCAATCCAGAGGTTAGGTACACAGAGAAGACCGTCACCACATCGTGATGATAACAGGAGTGATGCAAGATCCCGGAGAGCACCTAGGACTATTTCGCGGACGACAGACAGGCCCACTAGGCCTACATTTGTGAGACAAGAGCCCGATGAGGCTATTGCAGGTGAGGAGCATGAGGAGTTGTTCGCAGATACACTTATGGCAGCGAACGAGGAGTGGGAGTTAGTACCACCTGATGTCAGAGAGAGGATCACTTTTGACCGATTCATCACACAAAGGAGAGAACATCACAGAGGTCGACAGGATTGGAGACCTAGACATCAGAACAATGATCTAAAGCATGCTAAAAACAGACTCACTCTAGCGATGTTCGACGGTAGTGGCAAGGTTACAGCCCAGGCCTAGATCAGTAAGCTAGACACTTTCCTCACATTGCGTCCTATGGCTGAGAGGGATGCTATCAGGTATGCGACATTGCATCTTGAGGGGGTAGCTTACGATTGGTGGCACCACGGGATGGTGACACTCCAGCACAATCGGATCACCTCATATCAGGAGTTCGTTGACAGGTTGGTGGAACGATTTGACAGGAAGGATCCAGAATCCTATTTCAGAGATTTGGCTCAGTTGCAACAGAGTGGCAGTTTGGAGTCTTACATAGGTGACTTTCAACGACTGTCAGTTATGGTTCCTAATATATCAGAGAGGCGGCTTCTAGTGCTTTTCATGGAAGGACTGATGGAACCATTGAGAGGTTGGATCAAAGCCTTTGATCCTCCTTCGTTACAGGAAGCGATGAAGAAGGCACGTAGTATGGAGTTGGCAGCACCTTCCAGCAAATTCAACTCCAAGAACACTTCTTCATTCAAGGACAATAAAGGATTTAATAAGAATAACCAGAGATCTGATTTTAAGAGTGACTCGAAGGGGAAATCAGCAGCACCACCCTTGGATCGTGAGGCTCTTAATGATCTACGCAGCAAGAAGCTTTGCTTCTACTGCAAAGGTCCCTATGATGCCAACCATGATTGTCCTTTGCGGCCTAAGGGCAAGGCCAATCGAGTGATGTGGGCTTATTACAAGGAGTCGGAATCTGAGAGTTCTGAACAGCAGGAGAGTTCTGAGGAGTCAGAGTCAGAGGCTTCAGAGCCTAAGGCAGAGGCAGAGTCAGAGCTTCAGATTCAGGAGGCACAACTATCTAGCATTCAGCAGGAAGGTTCATTCAGACTTCGTGGAGTTTTGGCAGGACAGAGGGTCATCACCCTTCTTGACACAGGAGCCACACACAATTTTATTGATGCTAGATTTGTGGAGAAGCGCGGACTCATAACTGAGGAGTTCGAAGGCATTAGGGTTAAGGTGGCAGATGGTTACACTCTCAGGTGTGATCGAATGATTAAGGATCTCCCCTTGCGCTTGAACAACTATGAGTTCAAGGCTGATTATTACGTGGTGAACATGGGGGATATCGATTTAGTCTTGGGCATGAAGTGGCTTCATTCCCTTGAGGAAGTCACTCTTCGTCTCAAAGACATAGACATTCTTCTTTTAAAATGACTTGTTGAATCATCTCCGAGACTTGCTCTGAGGAGGTCTTACCCATGGCGCCTATGTTCTCTGAACGGAAAGCTTCGTGAATAGGTAACGATAAGTCTTTGATGGGGGCACTTTCTGCATCTTGCTTTACACCTTTTAACACAGAATCTCTGGACATCCTTTCACTCCCCTTCTCACTTGAGTCGTTTTCAATCAATACTTTAGTGGAGGCAGGCATATCTTCTAAAAGCTTTTCTTCTTTCGAGCTCTGCAACATGAGGACTTCTTTCCTAATGGGCTTATATGAACCCAAATCAGTTTCCACGAACAAAATATCACTGTTTTCACCACACTCTGTGATCATTAATTTGAGCCGTGGTGTACTTTCAATTTTTATCTGATTTGGAACTCCTCTCCAAGGTAACCACATGTGGGAGAAGTCAATTGCAATGTATCCATTTAGCTTTCTAGACCAATCTCTGCTCAATAGCATGCCATCACAATCTGGTATATCTACAACTGATACGTCGATGCGACTCTGAATTCTGGGATCCGCCGCTAGTTGCATATGGATATTACTTAACTCTCCTACAACTGGAACTTCAGTCTTATCTAGCTGAGTCACCTTCTTGTTGGTTTGGAGTGGAATTATACCTAATGCTTGACATACCTTCAAAGGCATGACATTACTTGATGCACCGGAATTGATCAAACAGTTATGCAATAACTTCCCAAAAATTCTGATTGAAACAAGAAACGGGGCTGGCTCATCCCTTCCCTGATAGAAAACAACTGGCTTTTTCCTTTCATTTGCTGAAGCACTCTTCTTTTCATCTTTTCTATTCAATTGAGACTGATTGTTTTGAACAACCTCTTTAGGATTCTGCATTTGCTCTTGTTTTTGCTTCTGCTCCACAGGAATATTGAACCGAACTTTCTTTTTATCTTCAATCCATGACTTTTCAGGAGCGTTTGGAGAACCTTGTACCATACCTACAAAACTTTGAGGTTGTTGAGGAGCTTCCCAAGTGTCAAATGGAGCGTGAGGCACTTCTTCTACCATATTGGCATCTTGTGTTGGACGGGATTGTGTGATAGCAGGAGGATTTCTTGGTGCACTGGTTGCTTCTTGGGACGTACTCTTCATAATGGGCGTTTCATACACACTTCCCAGAATTGTATCTCTGACCTCTGAAATCTTCATTAGCTCATGTAAGGGGAGACTAACCTTCATCCTTTTGAATTCTTCTAGCACATAAGAGCCAAGTCTTTTCACATCCTCTCTAGGAAGACTCTCCTTTGGTTTTTGCCCAGCTTGATGAATTGGCTGCTGAATGACTTGTTGTTCTCCCCCGCCTTGCGCTGCATTCTGCCGCCTGTACTCTGGAGAATCTCTTGGTAAGCTTGGGTTGTTGCTCACATTGGGGTGCGGCGGAGTTGTAAAATTATTTGGAGGTACTGATGACGTCAGTGGCTCCTTTTGTTGGTGGTAATTCCTCTGATACACTTTAGGAGCTTCACCTCTAGTAGTCTGAAGAGCTTGTACCCCCCTTCTTCCTTCTACCAAGACGACGTTGTTGAGAGGCGGAAAAATATAACCATCTCTATGAAGAGGCTCTTCTGGTGATGCATACGTGGCGTGGACTTCTGATGGTATTTGAAACTCTGGCATCCCCACGGGACCGTTTGCTGAAGCTGATGGAAATTGGTGATTAACTGATGGGGGCGTGTAACTCTGAAACTCAGGCGGGAAATTGCAATCTTCTATTATCAATGCCTGATCATATCTGGGTGCTGGGACTAATTCATATCCCATAACTGGAGGGTTTTCTGTGGCCCCTGTATTACTTGCTTCACCCTTGAGAATACCAGCCACAACTTGGAATTCGTTACATTGAAGTTCAGAGTGCTGGTTCGTGTTATGTAACCTACACCATCATCACGAGGCAGTTTCGGCCATATAAATTCTATCTGCAGGACGGTTTTCAGGAGGTGGCGGATTGTCCAATGGCGACGGGACACCTCCATTGTTGGGCCCTATATTCCAAGACCTCCTCTGAAATCCTTGATTGTTATTTCTATACCCATGGCTGTTTTCATGACTGTATCCTTGATGGGTATCTTGATGGCTTGGAGGATTATTCTGATATCCTCGGTTAGCACCTTGGTGTGCCTGATAGTTTCGTGGCATAGTTTGCGTCTGATTATTTTGATTTTTGAGGTGAGTCACCTCAGCTGACAGCCTCTTCACTTGTTCTATCAAGTCTTTTATTTCATCTTTCTCCTCTTGAGCTTTCACTGGTGGCACTGTGTTCTGGAGATAGATAGGCTGCGTAACTTGCGTCTGGGGCAAGGGCATCCCTGGATGGAGAACTAACTGACTTGATGGTGCTTGCACTTGATAAGCTGGCTGTGGAATTACATTTAACGCCGGAACTTGTGGATTCAATGTTGAACAAAATGTTGGCACTTGATTGTTCACTGTGACTAAACCAGTATATAGTGAGGGTCCAGTTATATTTTGTCCTAAACCCTGACTTATTTCAATAGCTTTAGCATAAGCTTGATTCATGTCTCCTGGAGTGGGGTGAGATGTCACGAACATTGCAGTCAAAGGATCAAGTACTGAATAGTAGCTTTCTCGAGCATCAGCAACAACATAAGGAGCGCATAATCTTGTGAGGGCCTTTTGGAACCTATTGTTGAATGCATGAATGGGCTCTTTGTCTTGTCTTCTCACTTCTGCAAATTGACGATAAAGCTCAACAGGGGTGGCTGGTATACCAAACTTTCCGATGAAGGCCTCCTTCATCTGCTCCCATGTTCTTATAGACCCCACTGGTAGGTGAATGAACCAAAAATGAGCCTCTTCTCCCAAAGAATATGGAAATAGGCGGCAAGCCACGTTTGCATACCCAATCTTCCTATTGCGTAGGTGACCTTCAAACATCTTGATATGGTCCTCGGCCGTGTAGTTAACATCATTGGCAATGAACTTAGTACAAAAATTTTCAGGATTCTTCGGCATCACGTGGTAGTCTTGGAACTCTAGCGGAGATGGGTTGGTAACCAACCATGTAGCACCATTCGGAGCTGGTTGACCTCCTGGTTGGGCCATTGCTTGAACTAGTGGTCACCTTTGGTAAACAATAACTTGGGCTGGCTGTTGTACAACAACTTGAACTTGTTTCGGATGAACAAACCTCCAAGTACTAGGTGGAGTTCTAAATAAACTTGAAATTTCTTCTCCACTTTCTTCGCTTGACTGAACTTCTTTGTTTGATAAAAATTCTTCACTTGACTTGACTTCTTTGCTTGAATGAACTTATTTCTTCTTCCTTGATCTTGTAGGTAGCTCTAACTCCACAAAATCTTATGATGAACTGGGCGTAGACCTCAAGATTCTTTTCAACTTGTCCAGAGAGAACGAACTGATACGATCCAGGATGTAGTTGCTTCTTCTATTGGCAGCGCACGGGATTGTTCAATCCTGAGAGAACACCATCTTGACTTATGATAATTTTCTCCAATAGAACTTTTTGTACTTCAAACCCTTTCTACTTCAACACAACTGTATGATGTAGCTGTTATTGCCCTCCTTCTAGCACCAATTCTGTTGACGTGGTTTTTGCGACCGCACCAACACAGAATAAAGTTTCCCAACGGATACCCTATGCTCTCTTGAACAAAGTTTCCTGCATGCTAAGATTACGAGATAGATCATGCATTTAACTCCAAGGTTCCTTAAGTGCGAATAGACTCAGTTGGCTCAATGTGATTTTGCTGGTATTTCAAAGGGACTTACACAAATGTTCGACAGTTGACAGCAGACAGCGGACTAAGGGCTTTCACGTGGTTCGAATGATTTGGCAAGTGAGCACAAGTTTCCTAATTCTAACCAGAAATGAACTGAATTTAAAAGAGTGTAGGGCCTAAGAAGTTTATGTTCTACTCTAGAGCATGGGACACGGCGATCAATTTTCACAGACTTCAACCGAGCTCCGTTTTGCCTCACTTCGGACAGCTTCCGCGGAACTGGTGCAATCTTCAAAGGAGTGACTCAAGATGTTCAGATCACGATCTAGCATGAAGACACCATCACGACGACGCATGCCAACATATAAACCATAATCGAAGTTAAATTTCACAAGGTTCCAGTTGACCACACAAGGCGAACCCACCGTCAGCGAGCCCACTAGTGGTATGGACAAGCGAAGTCTTGTTCAAATCAAACACCACATTCCACAATTGCTAAGTACTTGCATGAAATGAAATCTACTTTACTTTAAGCTACTTCAAGATGCTACGTGAATTGGAAGGACGAAGAAGCCTCAACAACTACTCATAACAAAGAAGAAATCACCATCAGTGAAAATTCTTTTATTATGAAAGCATACATGACAACTTCTTACAAAGTATCCAAAGGGAAGACTTTCCCTCCTTTTCAATCTAAACTACTCTACTTTCTACTCTATCAATTTCTCTCTACTCCTTCTCTAAGCTCTGCTTCTACTTCTAATTTCTAATGAGATACAAATGAGGGGGACTCCCCCTTTTATAGTTGGCCAAGTCCAACGGACGGCTCAGATTACAATCGACTGGATGGCCCAGATTGTGCCACCTCAGCCCTAAACAAGATTTTCCCTAAAAACCGCCACTAAGAGGAGTGGGGTAATAAATGAGCCATTAATGTCCATCATCCTTCTAGAAGATTCCCGTTTGTAGACGCGTTCACACTGTTCTCGATCTTCTTTCTTGACGTTGCTCTTCAACTTCGCCCGGACTTCCACTCTTTGTCACTTGAGTTATACTAAGTCTCAACACTTAGCCATTTTTTGGAAACTTTTCTTCCTCCGTGATTCATTATCTTGGACTATTTGCTTCATCACTCTAAGTCATCACCGCTTGGTCTCGACGTTCCTCCTGCAAAACAAGCAAGGAGAAGGGTATCAGAACACTTCATAATATAAATTCACTTTACTTACCTGATTTTCACGCTTCTAACTTCCAAGCGTTCATCGCCTCCACTAGCCAACTTCTGCCTTCTTCATGATTCTTCATGCCTTAGCCAAATTTTTCAACCCATCTTCCTCAAGGGCGTACTTCATTTTGATATTTCATCCAACTCAGGCTTGAGAAAAAAAAAAATCCTTTCATCAGGAATTTGATCAAAAATCATCTAGGCGATCACCTTCAAATTCATCTGCCAAGGCATTTTATCTTCAACAACATCATTTATTCCTTGCCTTAGAAAAATTTTCAAATTTCCCTTAGGAAATTCATCAACCCGGTGCCCATCAAAAATATCCATCCTGAAGGCTTGGCGAAGCACGGAAGACTTTAAAATTCATTCCCTGTTGAAGATCTTCAATACCCAGAAGAGAATTTTCTCCAGAACGCTTCGAATCCATGGGTACCCAACGAACGGGTTCATTTAATTTTTTTGAATTTTGAACCTTAGAAAATATTCTTTCATCAAATTTATTCTTGTTCTTCGATCTTGAAGTATTTCTTTGCTCTGACTTGGAAAATTTTTATTGTTCATGCACTGCCAACATCTTCTGACTTCATCACTGGCAATCCTGCTCGTGCTTCAAGAAAAACTTCATCACCTTCATGTCCAGGCGTATTTTCTAAGGAAGAAAATATTTTGCCTTAGAGAAATTTTAAATCACCTTGCATTTTGAAAAAAATTTGCCTTAGAAAATTTTATTTGACTTCTTCCATTTTGCTCTGGCAAGAAAATTTTATCAACTCTCTTAGAAGATTTTCCTGAAGGCACATCACACTTAACATATTTTATTTTTCATCTGGCAATTTCCAACGCCTAGGCATGTATTATTCATCCTTTGGCAATATTCTCCATTTGAATGTTAGGCGCACTTTACACTTGAAGGGGAAAATTTAACTTTACCACGCCTAGCATACTTTACTTCCCACGCCTTAGCAATTATCATCTCTCCCACCTTGGCATTTTCAACGCCTAGCATATTAGCACTATCATCTTGTACTTGGCGCATATCCCACTTGAAGGTGAATAAAACACTTTGAACGCCTCACTTGTCAATTTTGTTTCACCATCCCTTACCTTACCTTGGCGCATTTCACACATGGTGAAGGATTAACATTTTAACATCTTATTTCCACGCCTTGGTAATTTATTTCATTTCACACTTCATACACTTGGGCGCATTTTTGATGTCATGAAGGACTTGACTTTTCAACGCCCTTAGTATATTTCTACCCATCAACTTCACCCCTTTAGCACGTCTTAGATTCCTTTTGCATGGGCGCATTCAAAGGAGAGAGAAGAATGACTTCAACTTCTTTACTTTTGTCTTGACATGCCCTCATTTGGGCGCATTTGATGCCTCTAGGAGGATGAAAATATTTGACTTCTTTGACTCTTTCCTCCCTTGGGCGCATTTTCACATAGCTGCTGGATGAAAAATGTTGACCTTCTTTGACCCATTTGCCTTTGGGCGCATTTCAGCATAGGAGGAGGACGAGTTTATAACTTAGAGAATTTTTAGCATCTTGCTTTCAAGGTGGGCGCATTTAGCCTATGCTGAAGGATGGAAAAATTTGACTTGTTGACTTTCTCTTGCTGCATGGGCGCATTTTGATGAGTGTGGAGGACGAAACATGTTAGAAATTTTTTCAAACACTTATTTCTCCTTGGGCGCATTTGGCATGGGGAGGTGGATGAAATTTTAACTTAGAATATTTTCTTCACATTCCCCAGGCAAGTTGGGCGCATTTGGAGGCATGAGCAGGATATCTTCATCACTTAGAAAATTTTTATCACTTGCCAACTGGATGAGGGCGCATTTGAAGTAGGCTACAGGATGAAACTCAGACTTAGACATTTTTTTACCTTCCTCTGCCAGCCTCCCATGCCTTACTATTTATAGTAAGCCCTCTGATTTTCGCATTTCTGAAGCTCGGAATGATTTGAAATTTTGAACATTGGATCCTCATAGCCTTGTTACCCTGTTGACACTGCTATTTTTAGTCGGCCTCCTAAAAATAGCATATTTTGGGAAGTGTTTTGCTATTTATAGTAACCTCTCGTTTTTGGTACCTCCACAGCTCCGTTTGATTTGAAATTCGAATGAGGCGCTCCTCACCATGTGACCTACCTGTTTACATCGACGCATGCACTTGACTTGCTATTTTTAGCCTGTTTCTGAAATGACTTACTATAAATAGTAAGTGCTCCGTTTGATCTCAAATTTTACCAACAGATAGCTTGAAGGATACTGATCGCGGTGGTTTACACTGGTTTTCGAAAATTTTGTCTTTTTACCCCTCTTTTCAAGCCCCGAAGTTGGAAACACTAATTTGCTCTGCATGCGTATCAAATGATCTCTATTTGTCTTTGTTTCTGCTGCATTGCGATCAGCTCGTGATTCCGGAGTGCTGGGAGGCGGCTGCCGGGATGCAGCTGCTAAAAATAGCAAATTCCTTGCTAAGTGATTATCTCCATTTGCATGTCATACCACTGCGTAGCTCTCGAAAAACCCACAAGGAATCATCCGACATGCAAAAGAAACCCTGACATGCAAACCCTAAAAATAGCCTCGGAAGACTGAATTCCGAAAGTTGTCTCGTTTTGCATGTTATACCATCGCGAAGGTCTCGAAAAACCCATAAGGAATATCTAGACATGCAAAGGAAAACTCTGCATCCAAGCCCTTAAATTTGCCCCGAAAGTTGGACTGCTAAAAATATAAAGTTGCCTGTTTCAGTTCAAATTTTGCATGTGAGCAGCCTAATGTGCTTTGAATGCAGTGTGACTGTCGGATTCTCAAAAAATGCTGAAGGATTGCCTGTAATTGCACACTTACTAAAAATAGTAAGTACTCAGAATCTGATGAAATTTAGCTAAGAGCCTGTTGGAAGCATACTGACATTAATGTTAGTCTCTGTTTGCAATTCATTCACTTCGTTCAAGCTTGAACTGACCAAAAGACTCAAAACCCTAATTTCAGACTTGGCCAAATTTCACTCGTTTAAGTTCAAAGACGGGAACGTCTCCGGAAAGCAGACCTCAGAAAAGAGATAGACAGAGAGAGAGAGAGAAGAACCAAAGCCAAAAAGACCAGAATGGAGCAAAAATTAGGGGTCCCCATTTTGAATGGGGCGATGTGTGAAAAGGTCACAACATATCCCTCACTGCCTCATAATCTGGATGAAGAACGTTCATGTCCTCATCCACCTGGTCTGGTACTGCAATAATCTCACACTCCCTGATCATGCTCAAAGGTAGTCTTAAAAACATTCTCTTTCTAACTTCAACCTCATCCCACACACCAGCCTAGTAATCTTCAATATTTGCGTTGTGTCTGAACTCTTCTGACAGTATCCATCTGATATTGTTGTGGGGGTCATAATGCTGCCTACTGGTGTGATAAGAAAAGTGGAAAAACTGAAGCTCATTCTTAGCTTCCCTGGCTACCTCTAGTGAAAGACACACTTCGTCTAAATTTCCCATGATGATTGGGAAGTCAAGTCCTCACTGATTCTTTTTCTTCTGAATCTTATCATAGGCGATGAGTTGCCTAGATATCTCTAACATCAACATCCTATTTGTAGGGTACTTGGGCAGTCTATACGGATATGAAGAAAATCCTTGCAGCCAAATGTAAGTAAATTTCGGAAATTGGATAAACCAACAACCGTACCTTTCTATCAATTCTTGAGCTTCCTTTGAGATTTTGTGATGAGTTCTTTCCTGAAGTGATCTCGTTATGTGCATCGTGAAGGCATCATTGAATCTCTTGTAATGGGACGTGCTTGTCAAGTGCAGCTGTGGACAAGCCTCATGAATCTTGAACTCATGAGAACCACATCCAATTGGCTCCTTGTATGATATTCCCCTGTACTTCATCATACGAGCCAACATGTAGATGATGTATGAGCCCATGTAAAATGTCTTTGTCCTCAAACTCTGGAGCTGCTCATGCAAATTATCACTGATCATCACTGCCCAGTTAATATGCTCCTTCCCTTCCATCACAAGGTTGATATAATAAAACATCCAAGGCTCAAAGATGAACGCCTGGGGACATCCTCCAACTCTGCTTAGTATCATAATCAAATCACAGTATTCCTGCTTCAAATCATCTGAAATTATCTGCCTCGGAAACTTCGTGCAAGAGGGCTTGGGTTTGTTCATCCAACGAGAGTTAATCATATCAGCACATCTTTCAAATGTTGAAGCATACATCTGCTCAGCACGTTCTCTCATCTTGTAAATCATTTTCTCATGTGATGGAATTCCAAATGCTTCGCCAATAGCTGCAGGCGTGAGGTTGGCAAACAATTTTCCATCAGGTGAGACAATAGACCTGTGCCCAGGATCATAGCAATTAGCACACTCCATAATCAACTCCAGACACTGAATTGCTGGTGGAAAACCAGCAGCTGCATACAGTCCACTTCTGACAATATTGTGAGAAGTGATCGAAGGACGATGGCCTCCAATTCCCATTATTCGACTTCTGAAAGCCTCCATGTTGAAAGAGCCCAAGTTCGTGTCAGCCAACTTGCCCAACTTCGAAGAGAATTTTGACTCCGGCAGGAATGACTTGCTCAGCTTCTTGATAACAGCCTGCCTGTATGCATTTTCCTTGCTGGACTCAGCATTGTTTGCCTTGCCAGTCGCTCTTACTTCAGCCATTCTGCAAAAACAAAAGATAGTCATTAGATATTCAACTTAGAAAATAAAATCTCATCGGGGCTGCCAGCAGACTTTCAAAAATGAGAAGCTTCAGCACTGAATTTTATCTTCAAACCTCAACACTTCCTGTAGCAACTTCGAACTTTCAATACTTAGAAAGTTTTTTAAGCTAGCTTCAATAACTTCAGCACTTATAGAAAATCGCCCAACTTCACTTCAGCCACTTATCAAATCCAAATTTATTCAACTTCAAAGCTCAACTTCAGCAATCTCTCAACTAGAGCCCAAATTTGAACTTCTTTACCAAGTCTTAGCTTGCACTGCAATCTTCACTTCAGAGTCCAAGTCATACTTCTTCAGCTGATGGAGAAAAATGAAACAACTTCACAGTCCATATAGCTAAGTCGAATTCCAGAAGAAGCCAATTTTAGTCAGTTCATTAAATTTCCACTACTTCACTGCAGGAATTCGAATTTCCCTCCAATGGTAGCTGCAACACTTGGCATCCGGCATCCAGACTACTTTGACCTTCTAGAATTTCAATAAGATTCACTTCACTACTCAACGCGTACTTATCATCTTTTGAAAGTGTTAACTTTAACTGCATCTTTAAGAAATTCACTTCATTAGTTGAAGTGTTGACAACTTTGATTTTATTCATTTCTAGCTCAAGAAGATTATTTTCACGAAGAATTTGATCAAATTCACCTAGCCAATCAAATTCAAATTCATCAGCCAAGGCATTTTATTTCAACAACATCTTTTATTCCCTGCCTTAGAAAAACTTTAAATTTTCCCCTTAGGAAATTCATCAATCAGGTGTCCATGAAAAATCTTCATCTCAAAATTCTTGGCAAGCTATGGAAGACTTTAAAATCACTTCCTTGTCGAAGATGTTCGATACCCAGAAGAAAATTCCCTTCAGAAAGAGTCGAATTCATGTGTCTGCAAACGAAGGGGTACATTTAATTTTTGAATTTTAACCTTATAAAAATATTTTGCCGTCAAATTCATCTTTATTCTTCATATCTGGGCATATTTTCTTTGCTCTGCTTTGAAAATCTTCTTCGATCTTATGAAGTTGGAGTATTCTGACTCATCAACTGCCAATTTTATCCATGTCTCAAGAAAATTTCATCACTCCTTCAAGCCTAGGCATATTTTCTTTAGGAGGAGAAATAAATTTCAACACTTAGAAAATTTTTAAATCTTATCACAAGCATGGGCGCATATAGGGGTGAAGGAGAAAATTTGAATTTTTCCTTACAAATTTTTTCTCCATTCATTCTCAAGTTATGGCGCATATAGCATGTCCAGGTGGAAGAATTACAACACTTGGAATATTTTCACATAGCTAACACCTCAATATCCTTGGGCGCATTTTACATGTCAAGGAGAAATTAACCACGCCTTAGTCATTTTTCATCTATCTTGACTAGATGAGGGCACATTTAGCTTATGGAGGAGGATTTAACACCCAATGCCTTAGTTTATGTCATGACCTTAATTCTAACATGGGCACATTCAAAGGGTGGAGGAGGAAGTCAACACCTTTTGTCCTTTCCCTAGCTCACTTGAGCGCATTTCACATGTCATGCAGGATTTAACCACGCCTAGCATAAGTCATAAGTTCACCTTGCACTTGGGCACATTTAGCATGTGGTGGAGGAACTTTGACTTCCAACGCCTTTTGACTTGCCTAGACTCCACTTCTAGCATGGGCACATTTTGAGGGTGGTGAAGGATTTAACAAACACCTAGAAATTTTCTCACCCTTTCTCTCTCCTTGGGCGCATTTTGAGGGTGGAGGAGGATTTAACACTTAGAAACTTTTCCTTTCACATGCATGGAGATGAGGACGCATTTGAGGGGTAGAGGTGGAATTAACTTCCAAGACTTAGAAACATTTCATCACCAACTTCAAGACAAGGCACATTTTGGGGTATGAGCAAGATTTAACTTCAGACTTAGAAAAAAATTTAACTTGCTCGCCCCTGTTTACTATATTTAGTAAGCCCTCTAATTTTCACCCTTCTAAAGCTTGGATTGATCTAAAATTTTAAGCACAGGATCCTCATGACCTAATTAAGTTGTTAACACTGCCGTCTCAAACGGACTTACTATTTATGGCATGTTTCTGAAGGTGGTTTACTATTTATAGTAACTGCTCAGTTTCACGACTTCCACAACTCCGTTCAGCTTGAAATTTGAATGGTGTGACCTTCATGGGATGACCTACCCGTTCACATTGGCGCCTGTTGCTGACTTACAATTTATAGCGTATTTCTAGAGTGACTTACTATAAATAGTATGTGCTCCGATTTCCATCAAATTTTACCAGTGGATAGCCTAAAAGATGTTGATCGCAGTGGGATACACCGGTTTTTAAAAATTCTAGCATTTGACCCCTCATTTTAGGCCTCGAAGCTGGAATCCCTAATCTGACTTGCATGTTGATCAAATGACCTTCGTTTGACTCCGTTTCTGTTGCACTTTGCTCTATTTGTGATACTGATGCATTGGGCAGTTGTACGAATGGACCTACTAAAAATAGTAAGTCTCTGAAAAGTGATCATCTTGCCTTGCATGTCACATCACTGTGTAGCTCTTGAAAAACCCATAAAGAATAACCTGACATGCACTGAAAAGTCCTGCATGCAACCCTAAAAATAGCATCCGAAGACGGCTCCTGAAAAAAGTCTTGATCCTGGTTTGCATGTTATACCACTGCGAAGCTTTCGAAAAACCGACAAGGAATGTCCAGACATGTGTAGAAAATTCCAACAGGCAAACCCTAAAAATAGCCTCCAAAGGCTGAGTTATGAAAGTTATCATCTCACTTTGCATGTTATATCACTGCGTAGGTCTCAAAAAACCCAGAAAGAATCTCCAAACATGCACTAAAAAACTTCACATGCAAACCCTAAAATCAGCTCCTGAAGGTGAACTTGCTAACAAAAGGAAGTTGTACGTTCCAACTCAAAACTCGCAGACAAGCAGTTTGATGTGATCCGGATGCAGTATAACGATCAGAATTTCAAAAGTGTTGAGAGAACGCCCTGAATTAGGCATTTACTAAAAATAGTAAGTTGTCAGAATCCAATGAAATTTTGCTGGGAACCTATTGGAAGCATGTTGACTGCAATACCAAACTCATATTTCAATTCATTCACTCTATTTGACTTCAAACTAGCCAAAAGATAGCAAACCCTAATTCTCAAACTTAGCCAAAATTTCACGTTTAAGCTCAAAGACGGGTACACCCCGAAAAGACAGACAGCAAAAAAGAGACATAACGAGAGACAAAACCAAAGCCAAAAGACCAAAATGGAGCAAAAATTAGGGGGGGTCCTGTTGTTGCGTGTTTTATGACACACAAAACATTTTAGAACAAAGTGTCACAGACACTCTATTCTCTCTTGAAAAACTACTTCCTATGCTAAGATTGCAAGTGAGATCATAGGGTAATTCCAATGTTTAAGATGAACGCGGATAGGCTCTGTGGTATGGATGTGATTTGCTGTGGGCACAAGTAAGATTTTGCAAGTCATTCGGAGAAGTGGGGACATAAATGCAGCATCATTTTGGGTTTTTTGATTTTATATAAAAAAGTGAAAAAAGATTTAGGGTTTAGAGACTTTTATGCTACTCCTAAGAAATCAAGAGAAGACGAAGACTAAGTGAAACCCAATAAACCATACTCTGTTTCGCCACGTTCAACGACAACTACGCATAGCAAGTGCAATCTTCTAGGAATGTGCTTTTGATTTTCACGTGATAAATAATTGCCATCAGATTGAACAACAATTATTAAAACAGAAGTTAAGCATCCACAGTAAAGCTCAGTCTAACTTTGCACATCGAGTGAAATCATCCACCCAAAGAAAGTATGAGCTCGGTTTCACTAATCTCCGTTATCAATCAATCATTCTTCTAACATACATTTTAATTCAAATCTGCTAAGTGAGAAAGAAAACATGCGACCATGCAACTATTCAACAATCAAGTACTCAAAGCACCTCATGCATTTGAACTTCATTATCAAAGTAGCTTTTCACAACAATCTCATAAGAACTCTCTCTTTATTTCTAACTATCTCAAAGCTGCTCTAACTCTTAATCTCTATTCTCTATATCTCTACCTTCTAATCTTCTAATGAATTTTCTAATGAGAATGAGAGAGTGAGGGGGGGGGTTTATATAGTTTTTCAAGATTACAAAGAACGGCCGAGATTGATCCAAGATCAATGGCCAAGATTAAACAGAACCAAACCCTAATTAGGGTTTCCAAAACCATAATCAGTTAACTGAAGAGAACACTAGATAACTGGAGTGTCATCCTTATCCACTTGTGCAGCCTCACGTTCGGCGAACCTAGACACTATCAGGTCGACCTCCTCCATGGCAATGTCGGGCAGCACGCTGATGTTGTACTCCAGCAAATCCAAGTTCTCGGCACATTCTGCAAACATAGTCGCCCATGCTGGCTCCTGCAGCAAGAAAGAACTTCTGATGGCCATGAATTCGAACACTTTGGTGAATCCTTCTTTCATGATTGGCCCGGTGGTGGAGAAAACTTTCTGTACTTGCTCTTTCAAACTCCTTGGCCGCAAGTGTTTCCTTCGGACAACCTCCTTTTCTAGCATATCTGCAGCCATCTCATAGATTTTTCTTTGAATTTCCTTTACTTGTTCTTCAACTCTACCACTATCCTGCTTCACCTTTTCGAGAACTCTCCTTGAGATCAAAGCAAAATACCATCCATTGAAGTCATACGCTGCTCCAGCTTCAATAACCTTGTCTTCAACCAATCTTTGCTTTGAGATGCCCTTCAGTTCCCGAATGTATGGGATGATCCTGCTCTGAATATCCTCGAGGCTACTCCATGACTCCGCAAGATCTGCAACTCGTTAAAGTATGAAGGAAGCCTGTTCATTCACTTGCGCCAACTTTTCTGCAAATATCAACGCCTCTTCTTTCCTTCCAATCATCCATTCTTCAGCCTCCCTCGCTGTTGTCAATTCCTCTTCGAAGTTTGCACTTGGTTCTTGTGAAGCATTTGGAGGTAAAGGTGCCACTTGCCCACCTTCGTTTAGTGGCTTTGTCAAGTGTTGGATGTAGTCCTTTAGGCGCTGGATTTCTTTCTTGTACTCTTTCTTCTTGGCAACTTCCTTTTCTAACCTGGCCTTGATGGTGGCCACGGAATTATCCAAGTCTTCGACTTCCTGCCCTTTCGATGTTGGACCCATGTCGACAGTTGTGATAGCATATTCCTCAGGGGCAATCTCGTCTCGAAACTTGTCGGCTACAGGCACTGCAATTTGCACCGTGCGATTTCCAGCTTCATCTCTCTGGATGGTAGAGAACTTTTTGGCCTTCTTCCTTGGGGCAGTTTGCTCTAATCTGGCCAGAAAATTTGTGTCATTGTCCTCCTCAAGGACCTCCACTGGCGCTTTTCTTTTCAATCTTTCCCTCAGCCATTCTGGAACTGTTGGCCGCTCAATTACGTCTTCTTGTTCTTGGTCGTCCTGTATGCCCTGCACTTCCTGATCTTCTTGAATTTCCGGCATACTTTGAATTTCTTGGACCAACTGCATATCCTGGATCTCCTGGACGGATGGGTCCTCTTGAATGGCTTTGAGGGCGGAAATCATTCCTTCCTCGAATTCTCTATCCTCGATGTCTGTGTCGTTATCCGATCCTAAGATTTCTGTGCTTGCTGGAGAGGGTTGATCATCATCTTCTACTTGGATTGGCTCTATATTTTCAACTGGAGAAGGGATCCTGGCATTGTCCAAAGATTCTTTATCCAAGGCAAGCATTTCTTCTATGTTCCTAGAAGTGGCCGACTGGAGGGGTCTGGACTTGTGTTTCTTCCGCGTAGGCCCTTCATCTATCTCTTTACCCTTGTATTGCCTTGCAGTTTTATCGGCTTCTTTCCTCTTCTTCGAGTTGGCAGCATCTATTGGTCCATCTCCACGAGATGCACCGGTGTTTGAAGAACATGACTCTGTGTCTCCCATCAACTCATAGGTAAATTGCACATTTCTCTGTTTTAGGACCTCTACTTGACGATCTATCCACCACTGAGAGTACTTGAAAACAGGGCGCATCAAAGTGGATAGATCACCCATCTCAGGCTCAAACCATTTTATAGGCGATAGTGGTTCATTTTCCATGAAGCCTGGCTGCACATATATTCCATCCTCTTGCAGTTGGTCAGGTATTTTGAAGAGCTCTGTCACCCTTATCATGCTTAATGGCAGCCTTGACCATAACCTTCTCCTTACGTCATATTCATCGGCTGCGTTGGCCCAGAAGTCCTCTAAGTCAACCCGATGTTTATACCTTTCTCCGTCCACAGTTTTGATGTGATGGAGCGGATCGAAGTTGTTCCTGGATTTGTATGAGATGAATGGATATTGCTGAATCTCCAGTCGAGCAACCTCTGCTGCTTGTGCTGTCGGGCATGACTCCTCCATGTTGCCGATGAAAAAGGGGAAGGTGACAGCAGCTTTCTGCTTAGGCCTTTGGATGTTCTGATATGTTTCTAATTGCCTTAGCACTTCCTGCAATACCATCCTGTTAGTCGGATAGACAAGCAGCCTATAAGGATTTCCAGAAAATCCTTGGATTAGGATATTGAATAAACCAGAATCCATACCGGCTGATCAGGCTCTTGGCTTCATGTGAGAGTCTTTGGTGAGTTCCACCTTGAAGAAGCCGGGTGATATACATCAAAAATGCATCATGAGCTCTCCGGAAGTGGGACTTCTCTTTCAGCTGTAGCTGCGGATAGCAATCGTAGACTTTCAATTTCCCCTCGCCATTGCCGACCACGCCTTTGCATGTCAAGCCAGGATACTTATAGTATCTTGCGAGTGAATATACAATGTATGAGCTCATGTGGAAAATTTTGGTCTGCTCAAAGTTGACCAACTGTTCGTGCAAGCTGTCGCTAATCATCCTGGACCAATTGAACATTTTGACTCCAGTGATTATCTCATCAATAAAATAGTACATCCAATCTTCGAAAGGAGCACCGTGGGCACTGCCTACCATTCTGTTAAGTAGCAGAACAATATCACCATATTCCTCTTTGAAGTGGGTTCTGATCAATTTTTTCGGCATCTTGCTTGCAGTAGGCTTTGGTTTTAATAACCAATTCTTGTTTATGTTGGATGCACAGAGATCCTTCTGACTTTGATAAAGTTTGAGTGCATCTTGCTTGGTGCGATATGATGTTCGGTTGTACACTGGAATGCCAAAAGTCTCCTGGATTGCTGGCTCGGACAAGTAGGCAAGGACCCTTCCGTCAGGAGCTTCTATCTGTCTGTCTTGCGCATTGTAATGTAGTGCGCATTCTGCCATCAGCTCAGGACATTCTTTTGCTGGTGGAAATCCAGCTGCATGGACGATTCCGTTACGCATCATCCTCATGGCGATTGGTGTAGGCAGACGTCCGTCAGTCCCGTACATTCTCTTTCGGAAGTCTTCGAGATCTACGTGGCCAAGATCTGTGTCTAGAACATGCTCCCACTTTGACTTGATTTTCGATTGTGTTTGGACACCTTTGCTTGCAAATTTCATCTTGGCTGCTTCGAAAAATAGATCTGCAAGAGAAGGAAGAAAGGAAAATCAGAATTCGACATTAAAATCAGTTTGAAAGAGCATTCCAGCTGGTAATCAAACTAGACTTCACGAAAAATAACAAGCTGGCAAGAAAATAAATGGTGAAGCTTCATGTTAACATGAAATGGACAAGAAAAATCTGCCTTGTGACTTCTTGGAGACGTGATCACGATCACAATGCAAGCTGATAACAGAATATTTCCTTCACTTTGCTGCAAATTTCTTCAACCTTTTGCCTTAAACAATTCCCCTCTCACAACTTTTCTTCTCAAAATCGAGTGATTGCACAAATGAAAAACGAAATCACTTATAGAAGTGAGAAGGTCGATCATTTTAGTAAATTTGCAATGTTTCCTTTGAATCAAGTTCGAACTCATCTTTCACTTGGCTTTCGTATGGCAAGTTCTATCCTCCATCATCTCGTCCGGGAAAGTTTCTAATTTCATTCACAGTCCAACAAAACTCTTTTTCTCTCTTTCCAATTTCGAAATTTTCAAGACTTATCTCTTTTTGTTGTTGGAAAATAAATGATTAAAATAATTAAAATAATTATTTTATGTGTCCATTCCAACCCGTTCGTTTTATTGGCCCATAATTTTTGATCTTCGAAAATTTCCTTGCCAATGCCTTAGGCGAATTTTCATTTTTTCCAATTTCATCCAATTTATTTGTCCATGATTTTTTGATCGTTTCCCAAAAATATTTGGCCATGTCCAATTTTATTTGGCCATAAATATTTCTCGTTTGACATTTTTCTAACCATGTCCAACTTTTTCCTAGCCATGCCCAATATTTTTATAGCCATAACTTGTATCTTGTCCAAAATTCTTTTGATGTTCCGCAATTTATCTTGCCATGTCCGATTTTATTTTGCCATTTGTTTGATTTTTTCCACAATTTTTCTAGCCATGGCGAAGATATTCTTTAGTCACATGCACATTTTCATTTTTCAAAGGTTCACACTTAGGCAAAATTTTAATTTTTTCCCTTTCTTAACATGGCGGACCTTGGCCTTGAGATGGCCATTTAACATTTTGGCTAGGCGGACTTTGCCTTGTGGTTGACCACTTCACTCTTTGGTTGGGCGGACTTAGTCATTTTTCTTGCCATTTCATCCTTCCTTGGCTACGCCTTAGCCAAATTTCTGTTTTGCTCAAGGGGCGGACTTCCTTACTTTGTTTGCCACTTACCATCTCTAGCTGGGCGGACTTTAACCTCTTTCTTGCCATACATAGGCGGACTTCCTCCTTATGCTTGCCATTTGCCTTGGTTGGAGGGCGGACTTCAGCATTTGGTTGGCCATGACAAGGGCGGACTTTATGGTTTTCCCTGCCATTTCCTCTTTTCCTTGGGCGGACTTCATCATTTGTTAGGCCATTTCCTTATTGCCATGGGCGGACTTGCTTATTCTCCTTGCCATTGGATGGCGGACTTCATCATTTGGCCAACCATTGTCTTCATGTTGCTGGGCGGAGTTTCCTAGTTGGCTTGCCATTTACTATCTTTGACCAGGCGGACTTCCTGCATTTCATTGCCAATGGACAGGGCGGACTTCAGCTTGTGACTGTCCATTGCTTCATTGCCTTAGGCATTTCATCTCTTTTCCATGGGCGAACTTCAGCTTGTGACTGTCCATTGCTTCAGATTTTATGCCATTGTCCCCTCTTGCCTGGGCGGACTTGCTCAGATCTGTTGCCATTGCCAACCTTTAGCTGAAGCTTCACCATTGACTGTGAGCTGAAAGTCTTCCATACTTAGGCGAATATCTCAGTTTCCTCCATGGATGAATGTTCAGATTTTCCCATGAACTGTTCAAATTTCTCACAAATTTCCAGATTTCTTGATGGATTTCATGAATTTTACCAATTTATTGATGAATTCATCATCTCATTCACCATTTTCTGTGCTCTTTACCAGGTTTCTCTGTGATTTTCCAGAATTTCTCACCATTTTTTAACAAATTTTCCAGATTTTTTGAACTTTTTATGTGATTTTCCAGATTTTTGCCAAAATTTCAAAAAATCTTCGAATCGATTTTCTGAGAGTTTCGTTGCTCGTTTCGAACTTCTGAGTGCGTTTTCGAAACTCGTGGCCCTTCTAAAAATAGAAACTTTCTAAAGATAGAAATTTTCCAAAAATAGCAACTTCCCAAAAATAGACCCTAAAAAATAGGGATCCCAGAATTGCCTAAAAGTGCCAAAAAAGTAGGTCCTAAAAAATAGGGGGCCCGGGGTGAGAAACCCTAAAAATTTGGAGGTGTCAGAATCGACCGAAACGACAGTCGATCTTCGTCTCCCAGGCCTTCTAAGCACGATGGTGGCGTTTATGCAGTGATCCAGGCGAAAACTCATTGACTCGACTCGGGTGACCGTTCAAAATTAAGACTCAAAACCCCCAAATGAAGAGCAGACAAAACGAGGCACGCAAAAGCAAAACCCTAAAAAGCAAACAACAAGGGTCCCCATTTGCAATGGGGCGAGGTGTGAATTAGGTCACAACAGGTCCCCATTTTGAATGGGGTGATGTGTGAAAAGGTCACAATAAGGTGCATGTTATGCATTGTTAGTTCCTTTTTCTTTTTCTTTTCCACCACTGTCCAAATTTCATTAATGTTTCCAACCTTGAGGGCATCACCTGTAGTTGAGGAATCGACCTTTGCAAATTGTGATTCTTTGATTGGCACTTCTGAAGGTTATGTATGTGAAATCAATGCATGTCTAGACTTGGATACCTTCGTGTCTAAGACCTTTTCGCTTCTATCATGACGAGAAGAATCAAGATTGGTAGCAAGGACGACTTCGGAGGTGTTTTGGCTGCCCTTATCAGTAGTCTACAACCTTGGAGGGAATTCCTTATGACCAGGTTCCTGTGGACTACAATTCTGGGAAGAAATGGGATCCTCTTTTTCCATAGAGTAATGGTGAACAAAGACATCTTTCCACCAATGTGGCTAGGCCTACCTATTGTGACCTTTTCACACATCACCCCATTCAAAATGGGGACCCCTTAATTTTTGCTCCATTCGGGTCTTTTGGCTTTGGTTTTGTCTCTCTCTCTCTCAGTCTCTTCTATCTTTCCAATGATGTACCTATCTTTTGACCTGATTTGAAATTTTGACTAAGTCCGAAGTGCAGTTGGGCAGATTAGGGTTTTCATTCTTCAGGCTAATTTAAGGTCAAATTGAGTTGGCAAATTGAAATCTGAGCTTAACACTGCAATTAGAAGGCTTCCAGCAAGTTCCCATTAAATTTTCACTGAATTCTAATAACTTACTATTTTTAATAAGTACTCAATTTGGGACCTTTTCCTCAAGACTTTTGAAATTCTGACTGCTACACCACATTTAGGACACTTTGAGTTGCCTGCTTGCAAATTTTGAGTGAAATCGGACGAATTGCTATTTTTAGTAAGTCCCTTATTTGAGGTTTTTCTGCTAGGGTTTTCGAGAAACTGATTATTGCATTAGACTCAAGACACTTCAAATTGCTTACACGCAAAATTTGAGCAAATTCTAACAACTTGCTATTTTTAGTAGCCCCGACTTCGAGAGCCATTTTTAGGGTTTGCATGTATGATTTTTCAATGCATGTCTAGATATTCTTTATGGGTTTTTTGAGAGCTTCACAATGATATAACATGCAAGTAAAGTTGATGATTTACTATTTTTAGCAAGTGCTCACATGCAGACCAATTTTCTGGGTTTTTTTGAGATCTCCCGGGCAGTATGACATGCAAACACATCCGGCAGTTGGTCAGCCACTTTCTCAGGCACTAACCATTTTTAGCAGGTTTACTCCAGCAGCTCCCTAGCACTTCAGTTTCAAGAACAGGGCAACATGCAAAAGAAATGGGGTCAAACGGTGGTCATTTGAGGCACTCGCAAGTCAGATTAGGGTTTCCAACTTCGAGACTAAAAATGAGAAAAATGAAAAACTGATGTATCCCATCACGATCAGCATCCTTCAAGCAATCCACTGGTGAAATTTGAGCACAATCCGAGTACTTACTATTTATAGTAAGTCACCTCCAAAACAGGGCTAAAAATAGCAGGTCAGCATAGATGCCTGTAATTGCACACTTACTAAAAATAGTAAGTTGCCAGAATTCAATGAAATTTTAGTGAAAGCCTGTTGGAAGCCCACTGACAACAGTGTTAGTCTCAATTTTCAAGTTATTCATCTCGTTTAACTTCGGGTTGACCAGAAAGATAGAAACCCTAATTTTATAGACTTAGCCGAAATTTCAATTCAGACGGGCACATCCCGGAAAGACAGACAGTAGAAAAGAGAGACAACGACAAAACGACCCAAAAAGTAAAGCCAAAAAAACAAAGGGGGTCCCCATTTGCAATGGGGCGATGTGTGAAAAAGGTCACAACATTAGCCCCAACCTGAATAAATGTTCCTGAACATTTCAAAGACTAAACCCATTCCATACTCAGAACCCTTGGATAATCTTTCCAACCCATCAACTGGCTAGGGGATATACTTAAAAGGGAAGAAAAATCCTAAATTGGATCAAGGCACCTCATCTTTTGATTACAAGTGTGTGCATATGCGTTTGTTCCAGCTCAAAAGACCATTGAAGTTCTCAGAATCCGTCCGAGCAAGTTAAATAAATATCTTGACTTCAAAAGCATCCTGGACATTGCCTCGCTGCCAGTCAGGCGTCCATAGCCCCGACGAGGTTGTCACTACAATTCTCACGAATATTGCTCCACTGCCGGCCGGGCGTCCATAGCCCCGGTGGAGTTACTCATATGTTCCTAGAACCAATATTTCATAATATTTTTCTTTCATTTTCTTTCTTTTTTTAGATATTTCTTTTAAGCACATTTTCTTTTCTTCTTTTGATTTCTCCGTCAATTCCTCAATTGGTTGGCAGGCAATGAAGCCTCCAATGGGTCTGAGAATTGCAGTGGCGCTGAAGCAAGACGTAAGATTTTCACTCGCCAAGATTTCTCCTAAGAAACCTCAATGACTTAGAGCAATTAATCATGTGTGTGAAATATAGCAATCGCGAGACTTGGTGTCAAGACACAATAGATGATTCCCTTCCGAGTCAAGTATCGATCCTAACCAAATGATAAGACTTGAAAGAAAAACCTCGGATTCTAAAGCACTTCCTGAATAATTATCTAAAAAATGGACCAACATTGTGTTGGGCCCTGGCGAACACAACACCCCCTTCACAAATGGGATCCCATTTTATTGAAAGCAACAACTAAACTATGAAAGCAAGACAACTAATCTAAACAAAAACAAAAATTTTAAGCGAACAACAATGAAAAGGCCTAAGTATATACAACTCCTAGCATGATTTCTCAAGATGTTCAGCAGCGACAGAACAACGGTGATAGTGCGGAGCCTAGCAAATTTGTCCTTAAACTCAGAAAAGTAATCTTTCACAATACAAATCTCAAACTCAAGCAAAACTTCAGGAAAGATTAGTAACTGGGGCAACTCATCTGGACCATGATTAATCCATAAACAAGCGGTCCTTCCTAAATCTCCATAATCAAAATGATATTCTTTGTAATCAACAGTGGGGAAAGATCACCTGGTAGTCTTCATCCACTGGCATGAATTCTTGCCTGTCGCCCATTGCTTCATCAGGAGGTCGAAGTTGATGGTGAACCAAACCTCTTGCATCCAAAACATGTAGATGATCCAAGCTGGGAGGAGTGGGGCGGGAAATAAATTCGAAAGAGCATTTGGAAACTTGGATCACTTCATGCACTGGCTCCTTTGGAATACCTAACAACGGCTCAAGCCCCAACCCGAATTGCTCTTCATTTTCTATCTCATCTACTTCAATTTCATCAAGCAATTCCTCCATGATTGTGAATAATGGATCAAGTGCTGATGCGAAGTGCATCTCATATTCTGCCTCCATCTTGGTAGCCCATTGATCGTCAAACACATCATCTTGCCTTAAGCTACTTATCATCTCTTCCATCTTGTTTATGCATGACCGAACCTTTTCATCAAGGAGCATTCCTTCTTGAAGTGTACTAGAATCGCTTCCTTCTTCACGTTCTCCTCCCCAAGTGAATGAACATTGAAAATTTCTCACACCATCTGTACTTTGAGCTAAGTCCTCAATTTGATGATCTTCAATAACTTGCAATCTTGTACCTTCATCCACTTCTGCATGCTGACAGTTGTCTTGGGTGGTTTCTCTTCCTTGGATGTATTCTATTGCTTCTTTGACCTTTGCTCCAATTGCTCCTTGTTCTAGCGTGATGTAGGAACAATCTTCATCTGCTTGCTCCCTAAGCTCGATCACATCATCCTGTTGTGACTCATTCTCCTTGTTGTTGGGTGATGTTGGGGTATTATCTTCATTTGGTGCCAAAAATGTTTGTGTGGCATACTCAATCCATCCTTTGTCTTTGAAGAATCCATATGGTAGTACTGGTAATCGAAGGCGACATCTGGCGAAGTTGATGGCTTCTTCACATGTTGTGCAAGTGAACTCTGGATGAGGTGCATTGTGAATCCGACACCAACGAGGGAGCAAAACGCCTTTCAAACAAACATTGCCAAGTTCCAATTGATTCTGGATCCTAAGTATGAATCTCGTGAAGGCTTCCTCCACAACTTCCGGAAGGCTATAATCATCAGGTTCTACATCCAATATTCCTGGCTTGGGGACATCCCAAAAGAAAATTTTCCCTTGGAGAACAAGCTCTATCCTTGAGAGGAATGTTAAGCAACTGATTTCTTCATGCTGGGAGGTCTCATGAATTCGACATCTTCCTGGCAAAGCAAACTTAGACAAATTCTCGGGCCACAGTTGCGCATTCAATCTTTCATGAATCCGAGCAATATCTGTAAGACTGTCTTGAGGGCAAGAAATGTGCTCATCCATTGAGAAATCTCTTTTTTGATTTTCCATTTTTTTGATTTTTTTGAATTTTTCAACTTTTCACTTTTTTTTGGATTTTTTGACATAAGAGAGATCTAACATATCTCTGATTTGGAATTTCAAAGCTCATACTGGTTCCTTCCAGCCGCTGGAACAATTCAATGCTCGCCCTCCTTCTAGCGCCAATTTTGTTGATGTGTTTTTCGTGACCGCACCAACGCAGAATAAAGTCGCCAACGGCTAGCCTATTCTCTCTTGATCAAAGTATTCCGCGCGCTAAGATTGCAAGAAAGTTCATGCGTTCAACTCCAAGGTTCTTTCAGTGCGAATAGGCTAAGTTTGGCTCGATGTGATTTGCTGGTATTTCAAGGGGACTTACGGAATTGTTCGGCAGCGGAGAAAGGAATTCAAATGCTCGAAAGATTTGTCTATGAAGCACGGGTTTCCTAAACTAACCAGAAAGTACTGAATTGAAATGGGGTAAGGTTAGGAAGATTCTAATCTACTCAAAGGTGTGGGATATGGAGCTCAACTTCAGCAAACTTCTAACCGGACTTCGCTTTGCCTCGCATCGGACAGCTTCCACGGAGTCGGTGCAATCTTCAAGGGAGATGACTAAAGATGTTCAAACCACCACTTGACATAAAGATACCATCACAACGACGCATACCATTATTCAAACTGTGATTGAAGTTAAGTACATGATATTCCAGTTGACCACACAAGGCGCATTCACCATCAGCAAATACACTAGTGGTATGGATAGACGAAGTTGCTTAGATCAAACACCACATTCCACAGTTAACATCTACTTGCATGGAATGAAAACTATACTACTTAGAACTATTTTACGCTACCATTTGAATCGGAAGGACGAAGAAACCTTGCTAGCTACTCACAACAAAGACGAAATTCACCATCAATGAAAAACTCTTTTATTGAGAGAGTGTTCACAACAATTTCTTACAAAGTTTTCAAAGGGAAAACTTCCCCTCTTCTTCAAACTACACTATCAATCTATACTAAGTTACTTCTAACTTGTCTCTCTATTCTAACTTCTACTCTAATTCTACTGTCTAATCAATGTCTCATGAATGTACAAATGAAGGGGGACTCCCCCTTATATAGTTGGCCAAGTCCAACGGACGGCTCAGATTACAATTGGCTGGATGGCCCAGATTGTGCCACCTCAGCCCTAAACAAGATTCGCCCTAAAAACCGCCACCAAGAGGAGTGGGGTAATAAATGAGCCATTAATGTCCATCATCCTTCTAGAAGATTCCGTTTGTAGACGCGTTCACACTATCCTTGATCTTCTTTCTTGAAGTTGCTCTTCAACTTTGCTCGAGCCTCCATTCTTTGTCACTTGAGTTATACTAACTCTCAACACTTAGCCATTTTCTTGCAACTTTCTTCCTTCGAGGTTGAAACTCATAACTTTATCTTCCTTCGAAGGTTGTAATATCATCGCTTGGTCTCGACGTTCCTCCTGCAAAACAAGCAAGGAGAAAAGCATTAGAACACTTCATAATATAATCTTAACTTACCAAGATTTTCAAGTATTGATCTCCAAGGGTTCATCATTTTCTTCTAGCACAACTTTGCTTTCTTCATGATTTTCCAACATCTTGACTTCAACTGTATTCCCCCTTTACTTTTCCAACTGAGGTGCTCGCAACTTTGGTCTCATTCATCTCTGGCTCAGGAAAATTATCTTCATGAAGAACTTGAGCAAATTCACCTAGGCAGTTCCTTTCAAATTCATCATCTGGAGTATTTTACCTTGAAAACACATTTTCTTCACTTTGCCTTAGATAATTTTTAAATTTTCCCTTAGGAAAACTCATCAATCCTGTGCCCGTCAGAATTCTCCACCCTGAAGGCCTCGACAAAGTGCAAAAGACTTTAAAACCCTCCTCTCGTCGAAGATCTTAAATACCCAGAAGAAAATTTTCCTCAGAACGCATCAAATTCATGGGTACGCAACGAACGGGTTCATTTAATTTTTGAATTTTTGAACCTTAGAAAAAATGATTTCTCATCAAATTTATTTCATTTCTTCACCCTTGAGCGCATTTCCTTGCTCTGACTTAAAATTTCTTATTGATCCTGTGAAGCTAGCATCATCTGACTTCCTTCCTGTCAACTTACCTATGCCTTAGTAAATTTCATCATCTCCCAACCATCTTAGGCGTATTTCTCTAGAGGTGGAATAAATTTCAACACTTAGAAAAATTTCAAATTTCTTCTCCAAACCAAGGGCGCATTTAAGAGGTGGAACTTCCCGTGTCATTGTCTTAGATAAATTTCCAACTTCATCTTTTGATTAAGGCGCATTCAGGGGTCTGGACTTTCATTTTCATACACTTAGAAATTTTCAAGTCACTTCAATCCTTCAAGGGCGCATTTGAACCTCTCTACTTCAAACTCTTCACACTTAGAAAATTTTCTAAGTCATCTCCTTGCTGGGCGCATTTACTTGGCCAAGCTTCCAATTTACATGTCTTGGGCGTTTTTTAACTCACCATCATAAGCATGGGCGCATATTGGAGGGGTAGCCTCAAGTTTATGACACTTAGAACATTTTCCTACATTCATCTAACTTGGGCGCAAATCATAGCTTGAGCTTTTAATTTCAATGCCTTAGAAGATTTCTCCAGTTGATATTTCCATGAGGGCGCATTTGGAGGTGTGAGGTTTCAATTTGCAGTACTTAGAATATTTCTAGCTCATCCTTGAAGTAGGGGCGCATTTTAGACCCTGTGATTTCAATTTTAAACACTTAGCAAATTTTCTAACCTCCCCTCCAAGCCAAGGCGCATTTGACCACCTTTACTTTCAGTTTGAGTGCCTTAGACAAATACTAAATCTCTTCCTTCAAGGCTGGGCGCATTTGACCACTCAGGCTTTCAATTTTCATGCCTTAGTAAAATCTTCATCTTAACTCCATTGGGTGGGCGCATATAGGGGTCTTTACTCCCACTTTGCTAGACTTAGTCAACTTTCAAGCTTCATCATGCTGCTGGGCGCATAAGAGAGGTCAACCTCCAATTTTCAGCACTTAGTAAAGTGCTTTACCTTCCTTCCATGCTAGGGCACATTTAGCAAGGGCTACTTCCACTTTTGAGTACTTAGAAAATTTTCAAGCTTCCTCCTTGACCTTGGGCGCATATGACCCATGGAACTTCAAATTTTAAGTACTTAGAACATTTCTCTATCCTCTTCTCCCTCAAGGGCGCAAATGAGGGGTGGTACTTCAAATTTCTTATATTTAGAATATTTCCAAACTCCCTTTTTCACAAGTCAAGGCGCATGTTATACCATGAACTTCCATTTTGCAACACTTAGAAAATTTCTCAACTACTGCACATTACCTTGGGCGCATTTAGGAGGTTGCACTTTCAATTTTGACCCCAGAGCTTCCAATTTTCATACTTGGGAGAATTTATTTTATAAGCTCTCTTCCCTCAAGGGCGCGTTTGGAGGTATGAGCTTCCAATTTGTAGCACTCAGAAGATTTTCACCCTGCCTTCGGCTTTTAAAGGCATTTTCACTAGCTGGACCTGAAAATTCATCAATTTCAGTGAATTTTATGCCATTTGTCAAATTTGGAGTGACTTGATCACGCTAACCCTAATTTTCTATTTTTAGAAAGTTTGTCAATTTTTGCACTCCAAGCTAGTTCCAAGCTCTAAAAACGTTGGATTTTGCTTTGTTCTGAACCTCGGGATGTGGTTGAGCTGTCGGGCCCTGATATCTGCATGCACCTGCTACTTTTAGCAACTTACTAAAAATAGCAATCGCTCAAAATGTCTTCAAATTTTGCGTGCCGATTGCCTGAAGGGTATTGATCGTGACTGGATGCTGCTTCTGCATGGTTGTCGTGTTCTGCCCTTGATTTTAGGAAACCCTAATTTCTCTGCCCCTGCCTGCTAAAAATAGTAAGTGTCCGATTTTCCATCCCCTGCAACTCCGTTTGATCTGAAATTCGCGCCATAGGGTCTTCATCACTTGCTTGACCTGTACCTGCTGATGTTATACACCTATATTTATAGCATGTTTCTGGAGGTGGCTTGCTTGCTTTCGGAGACTTCCCCGTTGACTAGAAATTTGAATGGTGCTCCTCACCACGTGATACTTACAAGGCGCCATGACTTTCTATTTTTAGCTTTGTTTAATGACTTACTATAAATAGTAAGTACTCCGTTTGCCTTCAAATTTTACCGCAGACTCCTTGAAAGATGCTGATCGCGGTGGTTTACACCGGTTTTCAAAAATTCTGACATTTTACCCCTCTTTTTGGGTCCCGAAGCTGGAAACCCTAATTCATCTTGCATGCATATCAAACAATCTCCGTTTGTTTTCGTTTATGCTGCATTGCGATCAGCTCGTGATTCTGAACTGCTGGGAAGCGGCTGCCGGGACGCATCTGCTAAAAATAGTAAGTTCCTTACTGAGTGATTATCTCCGTTTGCATGTCACACCATCGCGAAGCTCTCGAAAAACCCAGAAGGAATATGTAGACATGCAAAGAAAATGCTGACATGCAAACCCTAAAAATAGCTCCGGAAGACTGAATTCTGAAAGTTGTCATCTCGCTTTGCATGTTATACCATTGCGAAGGTCTTGAAAAACCCAGAAGGAATATGCAGACATGCGTTGAAAAATTCTTTGTTTAAGCCTTGAAATCTGCTCCGGAAGCTGGATTGCTAAAAATAGTAAGTTGCCCGTTTTAGCTAAAATTTTGCACACGAGCACCTTGATGTGCTCTGGACGCAGTGTGATTGTCGGAATCTCAAAAATGCTTAAGGATTGCCTGTAATTGCACACTTACTAAAAATAGTAAGTTGCCAGAATTCAATGAAATTTTAGTGAAAGCCTGCTGGAAGCCCACTGACAACAGTGTTAGTCTCAATTTTCAAGTTATTCATCTCGTTTAACTTCGGGTTGACCAGAAAGATAGAAACCCTAATTTTATAGACTTAGCCAAAATTTCAATTAAAACGGGCACATCCCGGAAAGACAGACAATAGAAAAGAGAGACAACGACAAAACGACCCAAAAAGTAAAGCCAAAAAAACAAAGGGGGTCCCCATTTGCAATGGAGCGATGTGTGAAAAAGGTCACAACAGGTCGTAGGCTCAATCCTCAAGCGTGTGGGAACTTTCACTGTTTGAGAGTCAGAGAAATAGATTGAATGAAAAACAAGAATTACAGGAAGCAAACCAACCACCCTGTAGGGAATCAATTGGTCAAAGCATCAATATGCCTAGAGGAGGTGACCAGCAGGAAGAAGAAGAGGAAAGAGCGACTGACACCCGCTTCCAGCAAGAGATAGAGGCAACTTTAGAGGATGAGACTATTGCAGGGCAAAAGCCTCAGGTTGCAAGAGAAGATACCCAGCAGATGGAGGTTGATGAGCCTCATCAGAATGTTAATAGAGAAGCAAGTGAAGAAGAAGCGAGAGAGGAGCAGCCTCTCATTGTTTGTGATCCGCAACAGGCAATGCCGGATTGGCTAAGGGAGAGAATGAGAAGGGATCCCGAGGAGGAGACTGACCCAGCGATTGAGATGGAAGAACTCCTCAGTAGGATCAGTGCACCACCAGAAAAGAAGGCCAGAAAATTCTTCAAGATTTCTACAGATGAAGCAGGTTCTCACACACTTCATGTAGCTGCCCCAAGAGAAGAGTACGATCAAGATGAAGAGATGCCATAAAATTATGTGATTACTACTGTTGAGTTGGGTCGTCCCATTGGAGCTCAGATAATTGAAGAATGCGACAACTCCTATCGGGCTATGCAGGATAGATTGCTCCATACAAAGGGAAAATACAAAAGGTTGAAGAACAAGCACAGGACGCTGATTGGCTATGTGCAGCACTTAGCACGTCCGTGCGGACAAGAGAACCCAACAGTTGACCTTCCCGCAAAGCTCCCAAGAGAATCAGTTAGCGGGCTTGAAAATTTGAAGAAGATGGCTCTAGAGGAAAATAAGTGGATTGGTGGTGTTCGCACTCAAACGGAGAAGTTCATGGAGGATCTCATTCATGCTTATCAACAAGCCTCTAGTATTTTGGCACGCATGGACACCGTTAATCAAGCCTGGAGCGAGACTCGTATCTATCAAACTAAGACTATTCTTCGTTTGGAGGCTTTGATGCACATGCCCTTGCAGACTTTCGTGGAAGGAGGTGTGATACAGGATGGTGACAAGTATGACTTCACCAGCTGGTATTCTTCAGTGGTCACAAGCCAAGGTTTCCTTGATGCAACGTAGGCAGATTCAGCTAGAGTTAGAAAGGAAATGGGCAATATTCTGTAAGGGGTCCTAAACACACTTGAGTCTATATTTGCCAGAAGATTGGCTTCAGAGGAGATGACTGATGATGGCCTATAGAGCAGATTGGGGCCCTTCTTTTCAGAGGTGAGGTCATTTGTTTAGGATGATTTTGAAAATATCTCAACCTTTTCCAGCATTATTCAAGGCACTCAAGATGTAATGTCCCCATTTTAGCTATACGCCCTTCAACGACTCATAGCCTATTTCTAGAAGGCCGTAGGCTCGTTAGAGGTAAAATTAGGGTTTCCTATTTTATAGGGGTTTGAAGCATTTTTTATGGCTTGCATGTTAGAGCTTCGAATGCATGTCTGGTGGGGTTTTATGGGTTTTCAAAGAGCTTCACAATGATATAACATGCAAAGTGAGTTGAGCAACTTTTCAGAATTTACTATTTTTAGTAAATTCTATTTCTGGCAGTAGCATTAGCAATCAGCTCAGTTTCCATTTCGAGTAGTGCAGTTTGGAGCATAATTGGCTTTCAGCATTTTTGAGGCTTATTGTGGTAAAATGATCTATTTTAAGTCATTAATGTTTTAAAATTCATTTTAGGCCCCATGGCCTAGATTAATGACTTTATGTTGTTTTAAAAGGGGGTTTTTGAGGGTGATGCCTCATTGAGAGATTATTTAAATATTTCTAAAGTAAATATTTCTCCTCAAGTTTTGGATGCCTAGAAAGGTGAATTTTATGTTTTAAAAAGTTAAAATATTTCAAAAGTGAAATGGGCGTCCCTTTTGGAGGGAAAAATAGATGGAAGCTGAAGAGCCAACAGTCATCTTCAATTCTATAAAAGCAGGCCATTGCTCATTCATTTCTCATCTTTGGAAAATTATATCGAAATGCTGTTGGATTGAATTCAAAACCTGACTAAGGGGAAGCTTAGCAATTCTACTCCATTCTTCGGGCCTGAAACTATGGTTCCCTAGATGGTGGATTGAAGTGTGCTTCATTCAGAAGTGCATATTGTGCATCAAGTTGAAGATTTTGGTAATAATTTCCAGTTTTCTACTTGCTGGTTCAAGCATGGCTGAAACAAATTTTCATTTACAGCTTTTGAAGTGATTTTAATTTGCATATGGGTATTTGATCAATCAGACTTGGTAATTCCCTTCTCTTGCTATGTTTCCTTGGAATTTCTACTCAAATTTGTAATTGGGAATGTAGTATAAACATTGCAGAAGTTTGAAGCAGATTTGCTATTGCAGATTCATTGTAACAAACATTTTGTACTTGCAGATACATAGCATTGTAAGGCTGAAACAGTAGTACTGTTTAATCATTTATATTTCTGCAACTACTTTGTGATTTAACTCAAACATTGTAACCCCTGGATGGTTTACCACCAGTGTGGAGAAAATTTATATTGTACATCTTCTACCCACTGTTCAAGTGGCGAATTCCCACTCACGAGTGGATGCCCGTCACAGCGGATGAATTAGTTTGTTTTGTAATCTCTTCCCCCCACTGAATCAGTGGAAGTGCAAAAATCTTTCATGGTTGGTTCACCGCCTAGCTCCATTCAATTGTAATTTCATTTCAGTTATTGTTTAGTTTTCTCCGCCATATGACAACACCTCTCCTTCTTTGGGATTGAGTGTGCATTCTTGGCGTTGAGATCATTTTAAATTGGTTTTCAATTTTGGAGCTAACGCTAATCATTAGCGTAGTGCTGATTTGTGTTGTGAAATTTCCAAGAAAAAACTAAGGGGCATATTTCAGTGGTATCAGAGCAAAAGATCCTGCCATCCTATGGATCAATGTTTCATGTTTTGGCAGATGAGTGACAGTGATCTCCGGTATTACACCCAAATTCAGAACAAATTCTAGTTCAGCTCCTTGTGGTATCCAAAAGTTGGCATAGACTCTCTATATGGCCGGAAAAAGACTTGGCAAATAATTTCAGTCAAAGGAAAATGAAGAGAACATTCTTCATTTTTTAGAACAATGTTTGAGACAAGTGAAGCAATCACCTTCTGAGGAGATGCAGCTTGCGTTAGCACCTGTAGTAACCTTTCTGAATCAGCCCTATTGGCTGAGGCATCCAGATGAAGAAACTAAGTTGTTGATTTCTTCTTGTTTCATGGAGATAATAAGAATTGTAATTCCCGAAATGCCCTATGATGATGAAACCATGAAAATCATATTAAATATGATAGTGGAAATTTTTCAAGACCTTGATGAAATTGATAGCAATCAGTACTCCAGAAGAGCTGCTATATTGAAGATCTTTTCAGAACTCAAAACAAGTATGTTGTTGATTGAATTGGGTATGCAAGATCGAATATATTATTTGATCCATTACCTCTTCATTTCAACTTGGAGTGAACAAGAAGAGGATGTAGTTGCAGCAATGAGAAACATTTTAATTTTGACTATCAATGAGATGGATGACATTCCAAAATCCATCTTAACTTTTCTGTTAAACATTCATGAACAAGAAGGAAAGAATTCCTCTACTGTTGGTATGTTGATCAGAGATTTGTTCATTCAGCGTGAGAAAACTGAAGCCACACTTGAAGAAGACAGAGAAGAAAAATGAGGTAGTCATTAATGCAGAAGACGGAAATAAAATGTTGTTTCTCAATGATTCTAAGGTTGTTTCTCAAGAAGTACCTATTGATATGTGTTGTGACCTTTTCACACATCGCCCCATTCAAGATGGGGACCCCCTAATTTTTGCTCCATTCTGGTCTTTTGGCTTTGGTTTTGTCTCTCTCTCTCCCTTTCGGTCTCTTTCTACTGTCCGCTTTCCGGGGATGTGCCCGCCTGTGAGCTTAAACGTGAAATTTTGGCCAAGTCTTAAAATTAGGGTTTGTACTTTTCTGGTCAAATTGGAATCAAATGAAGTGAATAAATTGAAATCTAAGACTAACATTACAGTCAGTATGCTTCCAGCATGCTCTCAGCTAAATTTCATCAGATTCTGGCAACTTACTATTTTTAGTAAGTGTGCAATTCAGGGTATTTTCTCAGCATTTTTGAAATTTCAACAATCACACTGCATTCAGAACGTGTCAAGCTACTTGCCCACAAATTTTGAGCTGAAACGGATAACTTACTATTTTTAGCAATTCAGCTTCCTGAGCAAATTTCAGGGTTTATATGCGAAGTTCTTCAATGCATGTTTGAGGATTCCTTCTGGGTTTTCTGAGATCTTTGCAACAATATAACATGCAAAGTGAGATAATGACTTTCAGAGTTTAGCCTTCGGAGGCTATTTTTAGGGTTTACATGTCTGATGATTCCTTGTGGGTTTTTCGAGAGCTTCGCAATGGTGTGACATGCAAAGCAAGATGATCAGTATTCAGGGACTTACTATTTTTAGCAATTCCATTCCAACAACTACCCAGTGCATCAGAATCACAAACGGGGAATAGTGCAACAAAAACGAGGTCAAACGGAGGTCATTTGACATACATGCAAGTCAGATTAGGGTTTCCAGCTTCGGGACCTAAAAAGAGCGGTAAAAGTCAGAATTTTCGAAAAACGGTGTATCCCACTGCGATCGGCATCTTTCAAGCTATCCACCGGTAAAATTTGAAGGTAATCGAAGCACTTACTATTTATAGTAAGGTTTTCCAAAAACTAGCAAATAATAGTAAACTAGTGTCGGGCGCCAGTGTCAATAGGCAAGTCACCCGATGAGGAACACGCCATTTGAATTTCAAGTCAAACGGAATTGTTGAAGTCTCAAAAAACGAGCAGTTACTATAAACAGTAAACCGCCTTCAGAAACATACTATTTTTAGCAGGCCAACTCAAGATGGCAGTGTGAACAGGCTAACAAGGTCATGAAGGTCCTGTGTTCAAAATTTCAAATTGATCTGAGCTTCAGAGATGCAAGAATCAAGGGACTTACTATATATAGTAAGGTATGGAGAAGCTGGCAGAAGGAAGGAAAAATGCCTAAGTCTGGAACTTTGTCCTCCTGCCTATGTCAAATGCACCCAACTTACCTTGTGGTGGTTATGAAAATTCAGAGTGTGAAAATATCCTCCTACCTCCAAATGCGCCCTCCTCACAAGCAAGATGATTGAAAAAATTTCTAAGTATTGGAATATCCTGCAAGTACCTCCATATGCGCCCAAAGAAGGATGAAGAAGCATGGAAAATATTCTAAGTAAAAGTTTCATCCTCCACCCTATGCCAAACGTGCCCATCCTCCTCAAGGTTGAAAATGCGCCCATGTTTGAAAGCTAGTTGTTGAAAAAGTTTCTAAGTGTTAAGCTTCATCCTTCACCATATGTGAAATGCGCCCACTTCAAGCTAGTTGTTGAAAAAGTTTCTAAGGCATCGGTAATTGATCCACCTCCATAGGTGAAATGCGCCCATCCCTCTCACCCCCTCAAATGCGCCATGCTAGAGGCAAGGTCAAAGAGTCAAAATGTTTATCCCTCTCACCATGCCAAATGCGCCCATGTGCATGCAAGGAAGGAAGTCAAAGGCGTTGAAGTTAAATCCTTCTACATGTCTCAAATGCGCCCATATCAAGAAAAGGTCAACAAGTCAAAGGCGTTGAGGGTGTTTATCCTTTACCCCATGTGAAATGCGCCCAATTTAGCCTAGAAAAGACAAATTTTTAAATCCTCTTGAACAAGTGAAATGTGCCAAGCCAGGCTTAGAAGGAAGTCAACAAGTCAAATGCGTTGAAAAGCTTTATCCTCCTACATGCCTAGAATGCACCCATCCTCCTCAATGCATAAAATGCGCCTAAGTGAAGGTGAAAATAAGAGTAATTGCCAAGATGTTGATGTTAAACAAGGTAAAGTTGGTGAGAGGAGTTACCAAGGCGTGGTGAAAGTCTTCCTCCATGTGCTAGATGCGCCAAGGCCCAAGGTGGTGAAAATATTGCTAAGGCGTGGTTAATATCCTGTTCTAAGTGTGAAATGCGCCCAAGGTAAAGTGGAGTGGAAGGAAAAGAGTTAAGGCATTGAATTTAAAATCCACCTCACTATGCAAAATGCGCCCAAAGTTCATGCTAGGGGTGAAATTTAATAATGATAAATATGACTAAGAAGTCAATGTTAAATCCTTCACCCCATGCCAAATGCGTCAGGATTAAAATTGAAGATGAATGAAAATCTCCTAAGGCAAAATTCAAAATGTCCCTATGATAGTCATTTTAATTTAAAAAATTTCTAAGGCACAAAATTTTGTCTCTAGAAAAATACGCCTGAGTTGGAGGTATGAAATTTTCAGAAGCATGAGTAAAATTGCCGGTGGATAAGTCAAAAGTGTCAAGGTCGCGAGGTTGATTAAGAAATTTCAAGTCAGAGCAAGAAAATACTCACAGGGATGAAGAACTGGATTAAATTTGTTGAAAATGATTTTTCTAAGGTTCAAAATTTAAAAATTAAATGAACCCCTTCATTGTGGACCCATGAATTCGACGCGTTCTAAGGGAAATTCTCTTCTGGGTATTGAAGATCTTCGACAAGGAATGGATTTTAGTGTCTTCTGCACTTCGCCAAGGCTTTTAGGATGGAGAATTTGATCAGCACTTGAAATAATGAATTTTCCTAAGGGAAATTTAAAATTTTTCAAAGGCAAAATGGATAAAATGTGTTTTCGAAGATAAAATGCTTCAGATAATGAATTTGAAATGGATTGCCTAGATGATTTTGATCGAATTCTTCGTGAGATGAATCTTCCAGAGTCAGGGATGAATAAAAAATTAAATGACAGAGCTTCAGCTGGTGAATTAAATTTCTTAAAGAGTGAACTTGAAGTGAATATTTTCAAAATGAATTAAAATGTTAAGTACGCCAGTCAAGATGAATCTTTTGAAATTCTAGAAGGTCAAGATTCTAGACGCTGAGTGACAAGTGTTGCAATTGCCAGAGGAAGGAAATTCGAATTCCTGCTGTGAAGTAGTGGAGACTTAATGAATTAGTTAAACTTAGCCTCCTTCTAGAATTCGACTTGCCTATATGAGCTGATGTTTATTCGTTTCTTTTCACCAGCTGAAGAAATTTGAATTTGCTATGAGATTGAAGTTGCAGTGCAAGTTTGTAGCTAGGCATTGAAGAAAATTTGAGTTGAGTGTTAAAGAAGATTGCTGAAGCTGAGGTTTGAAAAGTCTAAGTTTGTGGCTGAGTATTGAAAAAGTACGACTTGAAGTAGAAGAAAGTTGTTGAAAGTGTGAAATTTACTAAGTCTTTTGAAGTTGCTAAGAGTATAGGGTTGGACGATTTTCTCAAGTGTGAAGTTGAAGTTACTGAAGCTTACTTGCTGAAACTTTCTAAGTGTTGAAAGTTTGAAATTATCAAAGGAGAAGTTGAGGTTTGCAAATGAAATAGAATATTGCAACTTCTCAAATTCTTGAAGTCGACTGGCAGCCCTCTACATTGTTATTTTATTTTTTCTAAGTTAATTGATGATGGTTGTTTATTGTTTTGCAGGATGGCTGAAATAAGAGCAACTGTCAGAGATAGCAATGGCGCATCCAGACAGGCTGTTATCAAAAAGTTGAGCAAGCCTTTCCTGCCAGAGTCAAAATTCACTTCGAAGTTGAGCAGACTAACTGATACAAATTTGGGTTCTTTCAACTTGAAGACTTTCAAAAGTCGAATGATGGGAGTTGGCAATCATCGTCCTTCAATCACTTCCCTCAATATTGTTCGAAGTGGATTGTTTGCAGCTGCTGGTTTTCCGCCAACTATTCAGTGTTCTGAGCTGATGATGGAGTGTGCTAATTACTATGAGCCCGATCACAGGTCAATTGTCTCACCAGATGGTCAAGTATTCGCCAGCCTCACTCCTGCAACTATCGGCGAAGCTTTTGGAATCCCGGTGCACGAGAGGATGATTTACAAAACAAGAGAGTGTGTTGAACGAATGTATGCTTCTACATTCGAAAGATGTGCAGAGGTAATCAACACTCACTGGATGAATAAGCCCAAGCCCTCTCGTACAAAGTTGCTGAAGCAGATTATATCAGATGATTTGAAGCAGGAGTATTGTGACCTAATCATGATGCTGAGTAGAGTTGGAAGCTACCCTCAGGCGTTTATTTTTGAGCCATGGATGTTCAATTACATCAACCTCATGCTAGAAGGAAAAGAGCACATCAACTGGGCTGTGATGATTAGCGACAATTTACATAAGCAGCTCTTGAGTCTGAGGAGGACGAAGACATTTTATATGGGCTCCTACATCATTTACTTGTTGGCTCGTATGACAGTATAGGGGAATATCTTATAAGAAGCCAATTGGTTGCGGCTCTCATCAATTCAAAATCCATGAGTCTTGTCCGCAGTTGCACCTGACAAGTACCACCCATTTCAAGCATGTCAATGATGCTTTTACCATACACATAACGAGATCACTTCAGCAGAGGATTCATCGCAAGATCTCGAGGGAAGCTCAAGAATTAATAGAAAGGTATGGGTGCTGGTTCATTCAGTTTCCAAAGTTTTCTTACATCAGGGTGCAAGGTTTTTCTTCATATCCATATAGATTGCCTAAGTACCCAACCAATAGAATTTTGATGTTAGAGATATCTAGGCAACTTGTTGACTACGATAAGATTCAGAAAAGAAAGAAGAAGGGAGGAGTTGACTTTCCGATTGTCATGGGTAATTCAGATGAAGTGTGTCCTTCACTTCAGGCAGCTAGAGAAGTCGAAAATGAGCTTCAATTCTTTCATTTTTCCTATCACACTAGCAGACAGCATTATGATCCACATAGCAATAGCAGATGTATACTGTCAGAAGAGTTCAAGCATAAGGCGAAAATTGAGGATTACTAGGCTGGTACATCAGACGAGACTGAAGTTAGGAAAAGAATGTTCTCGAGGTTGCCATTGAGTATGATCAGGGAGTGTGAAGTCATTCTGGTACCAGACCAGGTGGATGAGGACATGAACGTTCTCCATTCAGATTATGAGGCAGTGAGAGACACGCCACTTCCACCACCAGATTGGTCGGAGCCAAAGATAGCCGATTTGGAAATGCTTTGTAACCCAGTCATGACTTTCACCAGAGCATGGGTTGAAAGCCATGTGAGCAAATTGAAGAGTAGGCCAATTTCCTTGACCTACAATTTGATGGGAGATCACAAGACACCCACTACCAGCAAGAAGAAACAAATTACTCGAGGTCTAGAATCTCGAAGGAAGGAGCCAGTTCAACCGGAGCCTCTGAGAGTTGTGATTGAGTCACCAACGCCATTGGAGACATGTTCTCCAAGCATACAAGAGGTTTCTCTATTTGCTGATCAGAGGAATGCATTGAATAAGAGGCAGGAATTACATGAAGAAAATCAGCCACCACGGAGAGAGTCAGTTGGTCAAAGTGTTAATGCACCTACTAGAGATGATCTGCTGGAGGAAGATGAGGAGACTGCTACTGACACTCGCTTCCAACGTGAGTTAGAGACGGCTCTAGAGGATGATGCAGTTTCAGGAGATACTCAGCCATTAGAAGCCAATGAGCCTTGCCAGAATGATATTGAAGTTGAACAAGTCTGTGAAGTAGAAGCTAGAGAGGAGCAGCCATTTGTTATTCAGCAGGCGGTACCTGATTAGCTCAGAGATAGAATGAGAAGGAGCCCCAGTGAAGAAGTTGATCCGGCAGTAGAGATGGAAGAGTTTTTGAATAGGATTAGCACACCTCCACCAAAGAGGAATGTAAGAACCCACACCTGGTGGACTCTAATCAACCACAATTTTCTGCCCTTTGCTTGATATTCAATGTTTTCAGTGTTTGGGTTTTGCTTGAGTTTTTCAATATTTGTATGTATGATAACGGAGCATACTATGGTGCAAGTATCTAACAATGAATGCTAGAAGAATAAGCTACCAATGCAATGCAGCTAATTTGTATTTTCAATACAACAAATAACTTATGCAACCATAAATAAACACCTACAGCCACAGTGACAATATGTCAAGTAGTTGGCATACAACTAATAATGCTTATCAAGAGCAATGCTACCCAATTCCTCAACATTTATTATGAAATATATCCCTTCCTTCAATAATGTAATATTTCCTTACAATGCTTGTTACAAATCTGATATGACTGATTACAAATATTGCTAAGATGATTATGCACTTGCTGTTCTGGAACAGCGATTTCATTAATGCAATGATATGACTACAATGTATGACAATGCTGGATTGATCATGCGCCTACAGCAACTACAAGATGCAAGCAACTGAATTGCAAACCTCGACCTATAACAAAGTATTACAGCAAAATGATCATTAATGTTTCAATAACCCTGACTATGTACTAATGCAAATATGACTCTAATCTCATGCTTGACTGAAACAATAAGGAACCTGAGAGTGTAAGTAGCCACTGTGGGAAGCTCGATTCTCCTTGAAGGTAAAAGCTTTGACTCCAATATTTGAGCGCCCAGCTTCCTTGAATTCCAAACAAGTCTCTTGAATTTTTTTGAATTTTTTTGAATGCCTCTTCACTGGAAATCGCATCACTCAAAGAGCCACCCCTGTTCTTGCAACTCAGACCAAGCTAACAAATTAATGCAGCCACTAAGATTGACCCAATGGCTCCAGATGTATTCTCAACCTGCTTTCTTGTCAAGCGCTGGAATGATATAGAAGAATCGATGCAAAGAAGCCCTCCAAAGAATTAAAATCTGAGTATTGTAACTGCAGATCGGCCCTTAGAAATAATCTGATCAGAGGTAGAAAAAACCCTTTTTAAATACTCCATTTCTGCTCTTACAGATTAAAGAATCCTAACACCCATACTATGAATGAAATCTGCAATCAACATAATCTTCAAACCCTTAAATGTTAGAATATACTGTAGCGTCACTGTAGCGGATCATTGTTCACGCCACTGTAGCGATTTACTATTCACGGGCACTGTAGCATGGTTACTGTAGCAGCGGGTACAATAACTCCAAACTTGCAATTTTATTCTAACCCTATGTTGATTCTTCACTTGTAAGCACAAATATGACTCCTGTATGAAGCCACCTTACTTAGCAATCTTCAGCTGATCTCTCACAACCTCAGAAAGCTTGACTCTGAAGAGGTATCGTTCTCCAAAGCCTGAAAAATGCACGAATTTGCAGAAACCCTAGTTTCTTCACAAACTCCACAGCTCTCAATAAAAGACAAAGTTGAATAATCATATCATAATCCATTCTTTTTGCCCTTTGAAAGCTTTTATAGCCTCTTTCAGAAAATTGACCTATTTTGGCTTTTAAAAATCATTTAAATATTATAATCTTCAATTTGCATTTAATGCCCTCTCATTACCTTGGTTTATGTGCACATAATTAATTTATATCATTAAATACACTTTTAATGTGTCATTGGCCCCATTCGAAATATAAAGTTAATTTATAACTTTATATTATAATCCTTTTTAATATAAAGTCATTTTATAACTTTATATTATAATCCTTTTTAATATAAAGTCATTTTATAACTTTATATTATAAACCTTTTTAATTAAAATCATTAATGACACATTAAATATTAATATCTCCATAAATATGCATCCGTTAGCCATGCCAACTGAAACCAAGGTCAATATGCATCCGTTAATTTATAACTTTATATTATAATCCTTTTTAATATAAAGTCATTTTATAACTTTATATTATAAACCTTTTTAATTAAAATCATTAATGACACATTAAATATTAATATCTCCATAAATATGCATCCGTTAGCCATGCCAACTGAAACCAAGGTCAATTTTGCCAAACTCTGAGTGATCAGACGCCCTGCCAAAGATAGTAACTCTTGATAGCTGACTTACTATAAATAGTAAGTACACACCACTGAGTCTAGAAACATCTGCAAAGGTCCAATCAACGGTCGATACTGCAAATATGCTTTGTTCAGGTGCCCTGCTAATATTGGAAACCCCGACTCCCAAAATAGTAACTTACTATAAATAATAAGTGTGCTAAACTGAGTCAGATAACCTGTGCAAAGGCCAAAACCTAAATCCAGTTGAGGAGTAATGTCACTAATCACTGGGTGACTGCCACAGAAGACCCTCTACCCATAACTGTTAGCCTACGAGGGTCGAATGATAGGCTAATCCTTACGAACTCTGATGCTCACAAAATGGGGACATTACAAGGAAGGCTAGAAAATTTTCGAAGATTTCAACTAATGAGGATGGTTCTCGCACCCTTCATGTAGCGGTGCCACAAGTTGATTGTGATCGAGATGAAGCAGTGCCAGAGAATTATGTGATCACAACTGTGGAGTTAGGACGTCCCACAGGTGCACAAATCATTAAGTGTGATAACTCCTATCAGGCGCTCAAAGACAGATTGTTCAGGACTGAGGGAAAGTATAAGAAGTTGAAGCAGGAGCATAAGACGTTCATAGGATACATGCAGCATTTATCTCGTCCTTGTGGGCAAGAGAATCTAGCATTTGAGCTTCCAGCCGAGTTATCCAGAGAATCAATTAGTGGCTTGGAGAATTTGAGGAAAATGGCACAAGAGGTAAACAAATGGGTTACAGGTGTTCCTGCCAAGACAGAGAAATTCATGGAAGACCTTGCTCATGCTTACCAGCAAGCTTCCAACATTATGGCATGTATGGAGGCAGTTCATCAGGCTTGGGGTGATGCTTTTGTTTATCAAACCAAAGTTATTCAGAGTCTGGAGGCATTGATGCATACTCCTTTGCAGATGTTGATTGATGGAGGAGTTATTCAGGAGGGTGATAGGTATAATTTTGTTGGATGGTACTCTTCAGTAGTCACAGGGCGTGGATTTTTTGATGCAGCACAGGCGGATTCAGCCAAAGTCAGGAAGGCTATGATGAATATTATTGATGGAGTCCTGAATACCTTGGAGGCAATCTTTGCTAGACGGTTGAATCTTGATGAGGTGACTACTGATGGATTAAGGAGTAGGCTGTTGCCTTTCTTTTCAGAGGTGAAGACCTTCGTGCAGGATGACTTTGAGAACATTTCTACTTTCTCCAACTTGATTCAGAGTACACAGGATGCTTTGGCTGCTTGGAGGAAATCTTGCACACGGCATGGACAGTCAGTCACAGTGTTGGAATTTCAGCTTGATCATATTCCACCTATCTCGATTCAGGAGGTTGAGGCTGTGATTACCAGGTTCATTGATTTTGCAACCAAGGAAAAGGAGAATGGAAATGCATTTCTGGATGATGGCCTTCTGGAAGATTGATTGTGGGCATTAATTTCCTTTACTATTTTGGGAGTGAGTGGGAATCTTTGATTCATTTATTGTACCACTCCCCATTTTGGCAGTTTTTAGGGTTAGGGCTGAGGTGGCTTAATCTTAGCCATTTATTTGATTGTAATCTGAGTAGTCCATTGGACTGGGCTATCTATAAAAGGGGGAGTCCCCCTCATTTGTACCAGAGTAGAGAATTAGATTAGAAGAGACATCAGAGAGTAGAGTAGAGAGATAGTTTGATAGTTTAGCATAGTGTGGAGAATAAGGAAAGTTTTCCTTTGAAAACTTTTGTAAGAGATTGTTGTGTAAGACTTTCATAATAAAAGATCTTTCATTGATGGTGAAATTTGTCTTTGTTATGGATAGTTAGCGAGGTTTCTTCATCCCTTCTACTTCAAGTAGAGTAAAGTAGCTTAAAGTAGTGTAATTTTCATTTCATGCAAGTAGATATTAGCTGTGGATTTGTGGTGTTGATCGAGGCAACTTCATTTTAGTCCATACCACTAGCAACTTGTTGACGACAAGTTTGCCTTGCGTGGTCAACTGGAGCATTTTATAAGCCTAACTTCAGTTGTAATTCATATCTTGGTATGCGTCGTCTTGACGGTATCTTGATGTCGGATTGTAACTTGAACATTTCTTGCCATCCCCTTGAAGATTGCACCAGCTTTCTGTACGCTGTCCAACGTGAGGTAGAGCAGAGTTTGGTTGAAGTTTGCCGAAATTGATCCCGTGTCCCATCTTAGATAGAACATAGATTCTTTAATCCATGCAACCATTCAATTCAATTTATTTCTGGTTAGTTTAGGAAAACGTACCTTATTGCTAAATCATCCGCATTGCGTAAATTCCCTTCCAATCATCCATTTGTTGTCAACTGCAAACTAAGAACAATTGTGTAAGTCCCCTCATAAAAACAGCATATCACAACGAACCTACTGAGGGTATTCCAAAGCATTTCGGAACCTTGGAGTTGAACATGCAATCTTTCTAGCAATCTTAGAGCACAGAATACTTTGATCAAGAGAGAATGGAGTAGCCTTTGGATTACTTTGTTCTGCTGATTGGTGCGGTCACAAAAATCACATCAACAGGAATTGGCACTAAAACAAGGGCCTTCCAAGGTTTCCTTGTAGTGAACAACCACATTCAAGTAAAGAAGGGATTTTCATCAAAAAGAAATTCATTGGAGAAGAATTATTATGAATCAAGATGGTGCTACCGCATAAAGAAATAGTTCCAGTATTGTAGCCGAATTTAGGATTCAACAACGATCAAGAAGACATCCTCTCAGGTTTGAACAATCTCACATGGAGGACAAAGGAGAGTTATGCTGAGTATATGCGAACTTGCTTCGTGTTGGAAGAAGAGGAAGAGAAGGCTATTAAGATTCAAGTTGCTATTAAACGAGATTTGCTGAATCAAGACAACCACTTGCTCCTGCTCCTGCACCTCGCCAGTAAGTAGCTACATCCTGGATCGTATCAGCTCGTTCTCGCCTGATAGGTTGAAACGAATTTTAAGCTCCACGCCAAGTTCATCCAAGAAGTTTGTGGAGTTAGAACTACCTCCTTGAGCAAGAAAGAGGAAAGAAAGTCATTCAAGTAAAGAGGCTAAGTCAAGTGAAGAAGTGTTGTCAAACAAAGAGGTTCAGTCGAGCAAAGAAAGCGGAGAAGAAATTTTGAGTCTGTTCAGAACTCCACCAAGTGTTTCAAGGTTTGCTCAACCGAAGACAGTCCAAGTTACTACACCGATATTTATTCAGCAGCAACAACCAGTCCAGGCTACTACACCCCAACAACAGCCAGCCCAAGTTATTGTTTATCAAAGGCAACAACCAGTTCAAGCAATGGCTCAACCAGAAGGACAACCCATTCCAAATGGCGCTACATGGTTGGTTACTAATCCATCTCCACTTGGGTTTGCTGATTACCATGACATGCCAAAGAATTCAGAGCATTTCTGCACGAAGTTCCAAGTCCATGATGTTAATCATACTGCAGAGGACCACGTCAAGATGTTCGAGGATCACCTACACAATAGGCAAATTGCATATGCAGATGTGGCTTGCAGACTCTTTCCATACTCTTTGGGAGAGGAAGCTCATCACTAGTTTATTCATTTGCCAATTGGATCAATAAGGACATGGGAGCAGATGAAGGATTCCTTCGTCAGAAAGTTCGTATACCCATTACTCCTGTGGAACTTTTCCGCCAATTTACAAAAGTGAGAAAGCAAGACAAAGAGCCCATCCATGCGTTCAACAATAGATTTCAGAAGGCTCTCACAAGGTTGCGTACTCCCTCTGTTGTTGTTGATGCTAGCGAAAACTACTATTCAGCTTTGGATCCCTTGACTGCAATGTTCGTGAAATCTCACCCCACTTTGGCAAATATGAATCAAGCTTATACTAAGGCTGTCGAAGTGAGTCAAGGTTTAGGGCAGAACATAACTGGCCCCTCACTATACACTGGCCTAGCCGCAACAAACAATCAAATGCAAACGCTCGGTTCAACATGGAACCAGCAGATTCCACCATTGAATCCAGTTCCTCAGCCAGCTAGCCAGACAAAAGCACCATCTAATCAATTAGTTCTCCATCCTAGGATACCTTTGTCCCAAATTGCAACCACACAGCCTGTCTATCTCTAGAACACAGTGCCAACAAAAAGGACTCAAGAGGAGAAAGACGAAATGAAAGAATTGGTAGAACAAATGAAAAGGTTGTCAACTGAGGTGACCGACCTCAGAAATCAAAACAATCAGATGCAGTCCATGCTAAAGAATTATCAAACGCATCAAGGTGCCAATCGAGGATATCAAAATAATCCTCCACATCATTAGGATGCCCATCAAGGACATGGCCACGATAATAGTCATGGGTATCGGAATAATAACCAAGGATTTCAGAAAAGGTCCTGGAATACAGGGCCCAACAATGGAGGAGTTCCATCACCGCTAGTTAACCCACCACCTCCAGAAAACCGTCCTTCCGACAGAGTTTATTTGGCAGAAGCTGCCATGTCGAGATGGTGTCGACTTCGTAATACAAATCAGCATTCAGAGCTCCAATGTCATAAATTTCAAGTAGCTGCTGATATTTTCAAAAGAGAAGTAAAGAGCACGGAGGGTACTGAGAATCCTCCTACTACTGTATACGAGATAGTCCCAATTCAAAGATATGACTAGGCATTAATCCTAGAAGAAGTTAATGTCTCGCCTGAGTACCAAAGCTACATGCCACCACAAATTAATCACAAATTTCCACCAGCATCAACAAATGGTCCCGTGGGGACGCCAAACTATCAAGCGGAAGAAGCTCAAATGTATTCAGAGGCTCAAGTATATTCAGAAGTTCAAGATAGTTATTTAGAAGAGCCTCTTGGTCAGGAAAATTATATTTTCCCACCTCTCAACAACAGCGTTTTGGTAGAAGGAAGAAGAGAGGTGCAAGCTTTTCAAACATCTAGAGGAGCACCCAAAGTTTAAAAGAGGAGTTATCACCAGAAGGAGCCTCTGACATCATCAATTCCACCGAATAATTTCGCAACTCCACCAAATCCTAATGCCAGTAATAATCCAAGTATACCTAAGGATTCTCCAGAGTACAGACAGCAAGGTATGATGCAAAATAGAAATGGGCAACAGACTGCTCAGTAGCCTGTCCACCTAATGCAGCGTCCACAGAAAGAAAATCTTCCAAGAGATGATATGAAAAGGCTAAGTTCCTATGTGTTGGAAGAAGTTAAGAAGATAAAAGTCAGCCTTCCCTTGTATGAATTAATGAAGATTTCAGAGGTCAAAGATACTATCCTGGGAAGCCTGTATGAAACGCCCGCCGTGAGGAATACTTCCCAGGAAGCATCTAGTTCATCAAGGAATTCTCCCGTGAACACTCAGTCTCGTCCCATGCAGAACACAAATATGGTAGAAGAGGTGCCTCATGCGCCATTCAACACTTGGGAGACTCCGCAACAGTCTCAAGGATTCGTAGGAATGGTACAAGGATCCTCAAGCATGCTAGAGAAGTCGAAAATTGAAGATAAAAGAAGAGTTAGGTTCAATCTGCCTACGGAGCAAAAGCAAGAGCAAATGCAAAATCCAAAGGAGGTTACTCAAGACAATCAAGTTCCATTGGACAAAAAGGATGTGAAAAAAGTTATTGTAGTTGAGGAAAGAAGAAAACTAGTTGTATTTTATCAAGGGAAAGATGAACCAGCCCCATTCCTTGTGTCAGTCAGAATTTTTGGAAAACTATTACACAACTGCTTGATTGACTCTGGTGCTTCAAGCAATGTCATGTCGCTGAAGGTATGCGAAAGACTGGGTATAGTACCACTTCAAACTACCAAGAAAGTAACTCAGCTAGATAAAACAGAAGTTCTAGTTGTCGGAGAATTGAATAACATTCATATGCGGTTGTCAGCAGATACACGAATTCAGAGTTGTATTGATATATCAGTGGTTGACATACCTGATGGGTATGGCATGTTGTTGAGCAGAGATTGGGCAAGAAAGTTGAATGGATACATTGCAACAGATTTCTCCCACATGTGACTTCCATGGAGAGGAGTTCCAAATCAGATTAAGATCGATAGCACACCTAGGCTTAGATTGATGATCACTGAGTATGGTGAAGGTAATGAGATTATGTTTGTAGAAACTGATTTGGGCTCGTACAAGCCTATCCAACGAGAAGTATTGATGCTGCAAAGCTCAAATGAAGGGAAGATTTTAGAAGACGCCACTGCTTCCACTGAAGTTTTCGTCGAAAATGACTCAAGTGATAATGAAGGTGGAGGAACATTTGAAAATTTTAGAGATTTTGTCCTAAAAAGTGTGAAGCAAGAAACGGAACTGGGTAAAGATGCCTCCGTCAAGAATTTGCTGCTCCCAAATTGGTGCAGAATCCATGAGGCATTTCACTCAGAGATCACTTGTGCCATGTGCAAAGTGGCCTTAGAGCAAGTTGCAAGGCTCATTCCGCAAGCCTCATTGCAGGAAAAGTATCAAAAGATGAATGAAGAAAAAGATGTTTTAGTAGAGGAACTTGTGAAAGACGATAGAGTTCAGCTAATGATTGAAGAAAAGGTTCCAGAGGTGTACAATCAAGAAGATGTACATGTTCAAGCTCCGAGTAATCTCATAGAAGATCAAGTATGGACCTTGAGGTCCGATGGATCGAAGTCAAAGAAAGGAAATGGAGCAGGATTTGAGCTCATAAGCTCGACAGGAGAAGCATACTTAGGTGCCTACAGGCTCCAATTTTCATGCACTAACAATGTTACTGAATACGAGTCTTTGATTCATGGTTTGATACTTGCAATTCAAAAGGGAGCCAAGATTGTGCACGCTTTTGGAGACTCGGACATTGTGGTCTGCCAAGTAAGAAAGCAGTTTGCTTGTCATGATAAGAGATTAGGCCACTACCGTAATAGAGTATGGGACCTCATAGAAAGTTTTGATGCATTCAATATCAAGCAAGTGTACAGGTCCAAGAACCCCGTTGCCAATTCTCTCGCACAAGCTGCTAGTTCGTTGGAACCTTTGGCTATGGAAGGTTTGAAGAAGTTCACAGTGGAATTGGTTTCAACCCCAGCAGTCCCTAATAATATAAAGAATTTTCAAGTGTTCGATGATGATAAACAAATTCTAGATTTTCTCACATGCTTGGGCGTGTTTGAAGCACAGATCATCGATGAAGAAGAAACTGAGGAAGCAGAATTTGATACTGAAGGGATCCTAAATTTAAAGATAAATGTCATTCCAAGAGGGATGGTCGAATTAGAAAGATTGTTTGATCCTGATAAACTGAGTAGAAACCAGAGTACCCAAGGTAATGATTGTGAAGCTGTCAATTTGGGAACTGAAGAACAAGTGAAGAATGTTTTTATGGGAAAAGTTTGCACACCTGAAGAAAGAGAAAGCATCTTACAGGTCATGAAAGAATTTCCAGATGTAATACCCTGGGGATATGATGATTTGAAAACATATGATACCTCATTAATTACACATATGATCCCATTGAAACCAGGCAATAAGCCATTCAGAGAGAGGCAGAGGCCCGTAAATCCATTACTAGAACCATTGATTTACCAGGAGGTTAAGAAGCTTCTTTCGACGAGGATCATTTTTCCAATGAGGCACTCCACGTGGGTCGCCAATCTAGTTCCAGTCAGAAAGAAGAATGGAGAAATAAGATTGTGTGGATTTCCGCAATTTGAATAGGGCCTCCGAAAAGGATAATTACCTGTTACCCTCGTGTGATGTCCCCATCCTAGTCAGCGCAGCTGGTGACGAGGTTAGCCTATTATTCGATCCTCGTAGGCTGACAGGAGTGTGCAGAGGATCATCTGGGGCAGTTACTCAGTGTTTGGTAGCTCCAGTTTTGCAGTTGTTTCAGGTTGGGCCTTCGCAGAATCTTCCAAAGTGCATTTTCAGGAACTTTCTATTTTTAGAAAGTTAGGTCAGGCGGAAGCTGCTATTTTGGGCAGGGCACCTGGTTCAACTATTCAGCTCAGAGTCGACCCAGTTCAGCAGTTTGATGATCAGACGGAGAAATAAGGAGTATTTAATGATTTATTAAATATTTAATATTTTGACTTTATATTAAAGTCACTTTATTGAAATATTTAAATATTTAATTAATTTGGCCTATTATAAAGTATTTTTTTTATACTTTATAATAATGAATTAATATTTGATAAAGTGAATAATTATTATTCACTTAATAAGACGCCAATTAATTATTAATGATTTCTCCTAAAGTAAAAGGGCGAATTAAATCATATTATTAAATGATTATTTTAAAAGGAGATTGGGTCGAACTTCTCAAAGGAGAATATATATTCTTTCAAGGCAAAATCGAACGATTATGAGATTATTATTCGACTTTTGTCTTTTTGCTCTGAGCATTGGAGTTTGCAAACCCTAGGGTTTCTAGCAGACAAACGTTTCTGGAGAACGAAAACTCTTCAGAGATTAGGCAGACTGAGACTGTTAAATACCAGTTTAAGCTTGCACTTGGTGATTTCACACAGGGATCACAGATTGGGCTCATTCATTGATTTTGGCAGTGATTTACAGAGTTATTCATCAGTCAATAAAGGACGTCTTTATCAGAGATCATTCTTCAGAGTCTTGGCACATTTTCCAAGGCGTCGTACCTCATTAAATGTTGCTGCTGTACAGGCCGTACCAGCAAGGGCCGTACTTTTTCATCAGAAGAAATCGCTCAAGCTTTTGATCTCCAGTCTTTTACAGTAAGGGCGCCTAGTGTTCTGGGAGATATTCCTCTGTTTTCGAGCTTGGATATTGATCATTTGGAGCTGGCCGTACATTCTTCACTCTTCCCAAGGCGGCTGTAATAAACCAGGTTCCTCAATCAAATTATTGTATTTCATTCATATCTCAGTATTTATCATTGTATATGCTCTGAAAGTGATAATAAATGATGTGCCTACCTTTTATGAGCAAGATTTGAGTTATTTCATGCTTTTAGAATTTATTTAGAATTTATTAGCAATTTCCTTAGAAAATCGCAGCATTCTTATTTGTCTAAAAACCTCAAAAAAATTATAAAAAACACAAAAACTTGCAAAAACATCAGTTACAGTTAGGGTTTTGGGGTTGAGAGCCACCAGGGTTCTTACAGTGGTATCAGAGCACAGATCTCCTGCCATCCTGTGCTTTTTTAGTGCTTTTTCAGAATACAGTGTGCTTTTTAGTGCCTTTTCATGAACAGAGATACCATTCACTACATTAAAGGTTTAGGGACAGGCAAAGACGACGATTGGACAGGTCCATCGATTCCTGAAGGTGAGACAGTGTCAGGAATCTTAGGCATTCACAGATCGAGCTCCAACAGCAGTGAAAACAGTGTTGCAACCCTAATGGCAGATCGTGCGAATCCTGCAAAGACAGTTAGGGATACAGGGAAGACACATGCAGAGGGCGACATTACTGATGAGGAGTTTAGACGCCGGCATGATAACATGATGGACATGATGTCCCAGTTGATGGGTACCATTAGACAGTATACGCCCACACAGCCACACTACATACAGATTGGACAGACGAGCGGGACTACACCAGTGGACCAGCCATTAGCATCAGTACCACGGCAGCCGTCACCGATCTATCAGGAGCGTAGGCCAGGTCAGCCTACTTTCTTACCTAGAGAGACTCCACCTCAGACTCCGGGGGCAGAGCATCAGGGGCAGCATCAGGAGTTTCAGCCACATAATGGCATGTCAGTGGCAGACTTGACAAGATTTCATGGTGAGTACATGTCACTAGCACCTGAGATCCGGTAGGCACTTACATTTCATGAGTTTATAGATGTTTATAAACCCAGAGGAGGAGGCAGATTTGACCGTAGACCCCCTCAGCATCAGCAGCTGCAGCCACAGGTGAACAGGGATTTGCAGTATGCGGTTAGCAAGATTACTGTTGATGTGTTTTTTTATGACCGCACCAAACAGCAGAACAAAAATAGTTTAGGGCTACTCTGTTCTCTCTTGATCAAAGTATTCCGTGTGCTAAGATTGCGAGATAGATCACACGTTCAACTCCAAGGTTCCTTAAGTGCGAATAGACCCAGTTTGGTTGATGTGTATTGCTGTGTTCTTACGAGGGGACTTACGTAATTGTTCAGATTTCTTGCAGTTAGCAGCTAATGTATGATTTTGAAGGGGATTCTTACGTGTATGATTTGGCAATATAGCTCGTTTTCCTAAAACTAATCGGAAATGTACGGAAAGTAAAAGGGGTGCAAGGCAAGGCCTAAGAAACTTATATGCTACTCTAAATGCAGGATATGTGGGGCTTCGTTTCAATAGACTTCAACCAGATTTCACCTAGCCTCACGTCGGACAGCTTCAGTAAAATCGGTGCAATCTTCAAGGGAAATAGCAAAAGATGTTCAAATTATGACTTAACATGCATACACCATCACAACGACGCATATAAGCATATAAATCACAATTGAAGTTAAACACAAAATAACCTCCAGTCGACCACACAAGGCGAACTTGTCATCAACAAGCCGCTAGTGGTATGGAATCAAGCGAAGCTATCTCAATAAAACACCACACACCAAAGTAAGCTACTTGCATGAAAATTACGCTACTTGGATTCGAAAGGAAGAAGAGACCTTGCTAGCAGTTCATGACAAGACGAATTCCATCATCAATGAAAAGATCTATTATCATGAAAAGTGTTACACAACAATCTCCCAAAAGTTTTCAAAGGGAAAACTTTCTCTCTTCTCCAAATTATGCAAAAATGCTCTACAATGCTACACTATCTAGCTCTAATGTTAATGCTCTCTCAATGTCTACTGTCTACTATTCCAATGTCTAATTCTAATGAATTACAAATGAGGGGGACTCCCCCTTTTATAGCTAGCCAAGTCCCAAAAGACGGCTAGGGTTACAATCAATAGAGGGGCCAGAATCGCGCCACCTCAGCCCTAACCCTAAAAACTGCCAGAATAGGGAGTGGTACATTAAATGAATCAAAGATTCCCACTCACTCCCAAAAATAGTAAAAGGTAATAAATGCTCCATATTCAGTCTTCTAGAAGATCCTCGTCCAGTAGTGTGTTCCCATTTGCCTTCTCTCTGACTGCCAACTCAACAAATCTGCTAAGTACGGCCTCAACCTCTGAACTGAAATCGGTGGAACACAATCTAACTGAAACTCTAACACCGTGACTGAATGCTCATACCTTGTACAAGACTTTCTCCAAGCAGCTAAGGAGTCCTGCGTGTTCTGGATCAAAGTGGAGAATGTAGCAGTATTCGAAATCATCCTGTACAAAGGTCTTAACGTGCGAAGAAAGGCACGACCAAACCCCTCAAATTATCAAAATTAACCTCATCTGGATTCAGCCGCCTAGCAAATATGGCCTCAAAGGTATTCTGAACTCCATCTATAATATTGGCCATAGCCCTGTGTACCTTGGCTAAATCCGCCTGTGCTGCATCGAAGAAGCCACGCCCTGTGATAGCCGAAGAATACCACCGAGAGAAATCATATCGGTCATTCTCCTGAATGACACCTCCATCAATCAGCAATCGTAATGGCACATGCCTCAATACCTCAAGACGCTGGATCACCCTACTCTGATAGATAGCGGCATCGCCCCAAGCATGATCCACCGCATCCATCCGTGTCAAAATAGTAGAGGCCTGCTGAAAGGCAGAAGCAAGGTCCTCCATAAACTTCTCTATCTCAGCACGAACTCCTGTGACCCATTTATCTGCCTCCTGTGCCATCTTCACTAACTCTACTAAGCCGCTGATCGACTCTCTAGGAATATCTGCTGGAGGCTCTATCACTGGTACATCCTGCCCTCGAGAACGAGACAACTGCTGAACATATCCAATTAAAGCTTTGTGTTCTCTTTTCAACCTTTTATATTTCCCTTCTTTCTTGAACAACCTATCCTTGAGGGCGAGGAAGGAGTTATCACACTCCTCAACAATCTGAGCACCAGTAGGGCGTCCCAAACCCAGAGTGGTGACCACATAATTCTCAGGAACTGCTTCATTCCGGTCACACTCGACTCGTGGGACAGCAACGTGAAGAGTACGAGAGCCATCCTCCTCAGTGGAGATCTTCGAAAATTTTCTTGCTTTCTTCTTCTGTGGAGGGGCACTGATCCGGTTCAAGAACTCCTCCATCTCAACCGCTGGATCAAGCTCTTCACTAGGGCTTCTCCTCAGTCTATCTTTAAGCCAATCGGGCACCTCATACTGTATATCGAAGGGCTGCTGCTCCTGTGCCTCCACTTCCCTAACTTGCTCAACTTCATCATTCTGGCGAGGCTCATTGTCCTCAAGTGGCTGAGTATCACCTGACACTATATCATCATCATCACCATCGTTCATGGCCGCCTCTAACTCCCGCTGAAACTGAGGGTCAGTAATAGTCCCCTCATCATCCTGCTGATCAATCCTAACAGGTACATTGGCACTCTGGCCAATCGACTCTCTGTGGAGGCTGAATATCATCCTGTACTACCGGTACCTGATTCAACGCATTCCTCTGATCAACAAATAAAGAGACCTCCTGTATACTTGGAGAATGTGTCTCCAAGGGTGTTGCCACTGTGACTCGCGGAGGCTCTGGCTGAACTATTTCTTTCTTTCTGGACTCTAGTCCTCTTGTGATCTGTTTCTTTCTTCCTGTGGTGGGCGTCCTGTGATCTCCCATCAAGTTGTAAGTCAAAGCAATTGACCTACTCTTCAATCTATTCACCCTTCTATCAACCCATGCCCTGGTGAATGTCATAACCGGGATAGAAAGAGTATCCAAATCAGCAACCTCGGTCTCTGACCAATCCACAGGTGGAAGTGGAGTATCTCGAACAGCTGCATAATCTGGATGTACAACATCCATATCCTCGTTCACCTGGTCTGGAACCGGTACTACCTCACACTCCCTGATCAGAGTAATAGGTCGAGAGAACATCCTCTTCCTTACTTCAATCTCATCAACTGCATCAGCCCAATAATCTTCTATGGTGGCCTTATGTTTGAACTCCTCTGACAGAACCCAATTGATGTTATGATGTGGGTCGTAGTGCTGTCGGCTAGTATGATATGAGAAATGATAAAACTGAAGCTCACTTTCAGCCTCTCTAGCTGCTTGTATCGAAGGACACACCTCATCCAAGTTACCCATTACAATTGGAAACTCTATCCCCCCTTTCTTCTTCTTCTTTTGGATTTTGTCAAAGGCTAGCAACTGTCTGGATATCTCTAGCATCAATATTCTATCTGTTGGGTATTTAGGCAGCCTATATGGGTATGAAGAAAATCCTTGTAGCCTAATGTATGAAAATCTCGGAAATTGTATGAACCAACACCCATACCTTTCAATTAACTCCTGGGCTTCCTTCGAGATTCTGTGTTGCAATCGCTCCTGCAGCAGCCTCGTGATGTACATGGTGAATGAATCGTTGACACGTTTGTAGTGGGTTGTATTTGACAGGTGCAACTGTGGACACGCATCATAAATCTTGAACTGATGAGAGCCGCATCCAACAGGCTCTTTGTAAGAGATCCCCCTGTACTTCGTCATCCGTGCCAACATATAAATAAGGTAGGAGCTCATGTAAAACGTTTTAGTCCTCCTCAAGCTCAAGAGCTGCTCATGTATATTATCGCTGATCATCTCAGCCCAATTGACATAATCCTTGCCTTCTAGCACCAGGTTGATGTAATAAAACATCCAAGGCTCAAAAATGTAGGACTGTGGGCAACCACCAACCCTGCTCAGCATCATGATAAGATCACAGTATTCTTGTTTCAGGTCCTCCGCTATGATTTGTTTCGGCAACTTCGCACGAGAAGGCTTGGGAGTGCTCATCCAGTGGGTGTTAATTGTGTCCATGCACCTCTCGAATGTGGAAGCATACATCCGTTCAGCCCGTTCTCTGGACTTGTTAATCATGTTCCTGTGCACCGGGATCCCGAAAGCTTCACCAATGGCTGCCGGAGTGAGATTGGCAAGCACTTGGCCATCTGGTGTTGTGATCGACCGGTGTTCCTTCTCGTAGCAATTAGCGCACTCCATTATCAGCTCTGAACACTGTATAGCTGGCGGAAAACCAGCAGCTGCATATAATCCACTGCGGACGATGTTGTGCGAAGTGATCGAAGCCCGATGACTTCCAATTCCAAACAGCCTGTTCTTGAAGGTTTCTAGGTTGACGGAGCCCAGGTTGGTGTCTGTCAACTTGCCCAGCTTTGAAATAAACTTTGACTCTGGCATGAACGTTTTGCTGAGCTTCTTGATCACTGCTTGTCTTGAGGCACCATTGTCCTTTCCGGTTGTCCTCGCTTCAGCCATCTGCAACATAACAAACATTCATCAGCAATTAAATTTAATAAAATAAGGCATTGTATAGGGGCTGCAGTCGAATTCTAGAAGCTGCAATAACTCTCGTGTTTGCAAACCTCAGCTTCTTCTCTTGAATAAGTTCGAATTCCAACACTTAGAACAGATTTCTAAGTGTACTTTGATGACTTTACTTCACTATCAGCAATCAGCAATTTCAATAATCTCGTATCAGCAATCAGCAATGTCACACTTTGAAAACTTTCAACAACTTACTTCACTCCAAGGCGCCCTCTCTTTCAACTGGCAACTAGCTTCAGCAACAAATTAAATTGGCAAAGTCGTACCTCTCAGCACAAGCTTTCAGCACTTCTTTAATCAGCAAGGGCGCACCTCTCAGCACAATTCAGATTTCAAACAACTCAAGGCGTACCCCTCTCAGCAACATTCAAGGCGTCCTTTCAGCTGCAAATTTGAGCTTCAACAAGATTCGAACTTCAGCAACTCACTCAGACTTAGCAAAATTTCAGACTCTCCAAGCCACGATTCACTGCAATGCTTCACTCTTAGAGCAAATTCGCCTCCTTCAGTTGTGAAAATAAGTAAAAACTTCTCCATTTTATAGCTAAAATTTGAATTCTAGAAGAAGTTAATTTTAGCCAGTGCCATTAAACTCCACTACTCCACTTCAAGAATTCGAATTTTCCCTCTCTGGTGTTTCTGACACTTGTCTCCAGTCGTCGGGAATATTATTCTTCTAGAAACTTGACTTTGACTGGCGTTTTGAATTCCTTTTCGAAAAATTTAATTTAAATTCATCATTTTTTTACTCACCAGCCGGAGCTCTGTTACTGGAATTTGAATTTTAACTCTCTGCTGCTCTGAAAAATCCATCCTTGAAGAATTTAATTAAAATTATCTAGGCAATTTCTCTTGAACTCATCATTCGAAGAAAATTCATCTTGAAAGCTCATTTTATTCGTTTTTGCCTTAGAAAATTTAAAATTCTCCCTTAGGAAAATTCACAATTTGAGCACTGATTAAATTCTTCACTGAAAGAGTGTCGGCGAAGTTTGAAAGACTTGGAAATCCATTCATCATCACAAATATTCAGTACCCAGAAGCAAATTTTCTTCAGAACGCCTCGGGTTCATTTAATTTTTCCATTTTGAACCTTAGAAAAATATCATTTTCATCATTTAAATTCGTTCTTCGCCTGTGATCATCCTGTGTTGCTCTGACTTCTTGAAAAAAAAATTGAATCAATCTTGCATTATTCATCGTCTCTGACTGCATCTCTGAGGAAAGTTGCTCGTGCTTCGGAAAATTTTATCATCTTGGGGCTCTAGGCGTATTTTCTGAGAAGAAAATAATTTGCCTTAGAAATATTTTTAAATCATCTTGCATTTTGAAAAATTTCCCTTAGAAAGTTTTTGATCATCTGCCAGCGAGAGAAGTATCATCTTCACTTAGAAACATTTACTCATTCCCGGCACGCCTTATTTCTCACTTCATACTTCACACTTGAAAGGCAATTTTATTAAAATTTCTAACGCCTTAGAAAATCTTAAATTCCACATGTCTTAGGAATTTTTCTAACACTTCACCACCTTAGGCGTATCACACTTGAAGAAAATCACGCCTAGCATATGCCTTAGAAAATATTTTAAAACCTTATGCCTCCCATCTCCCTAGGCGCATATAGCATACACATGAGGGAAAAAAAAATCACGCCACACACCTTGAAATATTTCAACGCCTTAGGAAATATTTCTAACACCTTATAACTCCCTTCAAACATTTTTCAACACACATCACGCCTTAGAAATATTTCCATCCTTTAGGCTTTAGGCGCCTAGCATACACATGAGGGAAAATCACGCCACACATACCTTTATCACCTCACACGTCCCTGAAAAATTCTCTAACACCTTGAGCGCCTAACATTTACACCTTTCACCATGCTTTGGTAATATTCTTCACCTCAATTACCACCCTTAATCACTTTTCACATCCAAACATGGGCGCATTTCTATGTAAGAGAAGGACAAACTTGCCACCACGTCCCTTGTGACCTTTCATCTTCTACGTTTTGTCTTCACATGCACAAGTTTGGGCGCATTTTGCCTATGGAGGAGGACGAGATTGTTTTGACTTCTTGACTTTTCTTTCCCCTTGGGCGCATTTTGATGTGTCTAGTGGATGAACGCCTTCAGGTGACTCTTCACCTTCCAAATTTTGTCCTCACATGGCCCAGTTTGGGCGCATTTTGGCCTTGGAGAAGGATGAAAAGCCTTGACCCTGTTGACTTTTCTTGCCTTGGGCGCATTTTGATGCCTAAGAAGGATGATCTTCAAGTTGGGCGCATTTGGAGGGGTGAGGCGGATTTCTCATGCCTTAGAAACTTTTTAAACTTTTCCCTCTTTCATTTTGGGCGCATTTTGGCCTGGCAGTAGGACGAAGATCGTTGACTTTCTTTGACCTTCCTTAGCTTGGGCGCATTTTACCCCTTGAGCAGGATGAACTTGTATCTTGAAAAAATTTTATGCCTCTTCATCACTCTGGGCGCATTTTGCCAGGCCTGCTGGACGAAACTCCAGACTTAGACAAATTTTCATCATCCTTCGCCAGTATCGTGCCCTGCTATTTATAGTAAGTCTTCTCGATTTTGCACTTCTGAAGCTCGAATCAACTTGAAATTTCAAACATAGCTTTTTCATAACCTTATCAACCTGTCGGCACTGCCACTTTTAGTCACCCTGCTATTTATAGCCTGTTTCTGAAGGTGGCTTACTATAAATAGTAAGCTCATGTTTCTGATAGCTCCCAAGCTCCGTCGAGTTGAATTTTAATGAGGCTCCTCCCACGTGGCGGCGACACGAGCATGCACTCAATTTACTATTTGCTTTGTTTCAATCGACTTACTATAAATAGTAAGTGCTCGGATTGACTTGAAATTTCACCCGTGAGATAGCGATGGATCGCGTCGCGATGGTTTTACATCGGTTTTGAAAATTCGACTTTTATGCCTCTTTTGGGTTAGAGTTGGAAACCCTAATTAAGCTGCATCGCATTATCAAATGATCTCTGTTTGCTCTCATTTACGGCTGCGTCAGCTTGTGATTACAGCTGGCGGGAAGCGGACACACACACTAAAATAGCAAGTTCCTTCTTGAGTGAGTATCTTCATTTGCATGTCACACCATCGCGAAGCTCTCGAAAAACCCACCAGGAATCATCCGACATGCAAAAGAAACCCTGACATGCAAACCCTAAAAATAGCCTCGGAAGGCTGAATTCTGAAAGCGATTGTCTCGTTTTGCATGTTATATCATCACGAAGGTCTCGAAAAACCCAGGAATATGCCAACATGCAAAGAAAATCTCGCATCACGGACCACTGAAATATGTGCCGGAAGCTGGACGCTAAAATAGTAAGTTGTCTGTTTTTGCTCGAATTTTGCATGCGAGTAGCCTGATGTGCTCTGAATGCTGTGTGATGATCGGAATCTCGAAATAGCTGACAAATTGCCCTGAATTTCACACTTACTAAAAATAGTAAGTACCTCAAAATTCGATGGAACTTGGTTGGAAACCTGCTGGATGTCTGCTGACAACAATATTAAGTTCAATTTTCAATTTTCTCACTTTACTTGACCTTGGACTGACCAGAAACGATGAAACCCTAATTTTGGACTTGGTCAGTATTTTCGCGTTTAAGCTCAATGACGGACACAATCCCCCGAAAGGCAGACATCAGAAAAGAGACAGAGCGGGAGAGAGAAGAAAACCCAAGCCAAAAGACCGGAACGGAGCAAAATTAGGGGGTCCCTATCTTGAATGGGGCGATGTGTGAAAAGGTCACAACAATTACCTTGCCATATTTTGATGGGTCTGAAAAGACATCAGCGAGGTCTTGGGTCCAGAAACTGGACAATTACTTATCACTTAGGCCTATGCAGGAGGATGAGGCCATTAAATTTGCTACTTTGCATCTCGACGGAGTAGCGCATGATTGGTGGCACCACGACATGTATACGCTAGGCCATCATGCAGTCAATACCTATCAAGAGTTCACTAGCAGGCTGATAGAGAGATTTGATAAAAAAGATCCAGAACTTTATTTCAGGGAGTTGGCTCAACTCAGACAGATAGGTAGTCTGGATTCATATATTGGTGAGTTTCAGAGAGTGGCAGTCATGGTGACAGGGATTTCAGAACGGAGACTCATCATACTCTTCGTTGAGGGTTTGACAGAACCCATGAGAGGTTGGGTTAAGGCTTTTGACCCTCCTACACTTCAGGAGGCCATGCGGAAGGCACGAAGCATGGAGCTTGCCGCACCTTGCAGCAAGTTCAATTCAGGGTCAACACCATACACGAGGCCCAATAGGCCTTTTGATAGAAACAATGACAGGAATAGGCCCTTTGATAGGAGGAAGGATCAACCGGATCCTAAAAGACAGAATGCACCACCCTTTGACCGAGAAACATTGAACGAATTGAGAAAGAAAAAGTTGTGTTTCTGGTGCAAGGCACCCTATGATGAAAAGCATATATGCCCACTTCGTCCGAAGGTCAAAAATAATCAAATGGAATGGTTTTATGAGGGCGAAGAGCAATCAGATCTGTCAGACCAGCAAGCTGATTCTGAGCCTTCAGATGATGAGAGGTCCGAAAATGAGGGTGAACATGAAGGTGGAAGGAAGTTACAGGAAGCCCATTTGACTAGCTTGCAGAGAGACGGTTCGTTTAGACTTCGTGGGCTCCTAGCAGGTCAGAAGGTGATCACATTGTTGGACACTGGTGCTACAAACAATTTTATTGATGCACGTTTGGTGGAGAGGCGTGGCATTCAGACAGAGGCTTTCGAGGGTATTCGAGTCAAGGTGGCTGACGGATATACTCTCAGGTGTGACTGAAAGATTACTGATCTTCCGATGAGACTGAACAACTATGAATTCAAGACTGAATTCTATGTTGTTAATATGGGGGATACAGATGTGGTATTGGGGATGGCATGGTTGCACGATTTGGGTGAGTTCACACTCAACTTACGCGACATGGAGATGAAATTCAAGGTTGACGGGAGACCACATGTCATCAAGGCGATTCATGACAGTAATCTGAGGATGGTTTCATTCAGACGGATGGAGAGGCTCATTCGTCATGATATGGTTGACTGGGCAGCTGAGTGCATGTTGATGCCAGCCCAGCAGGAGCAGCAGAAGGGTGAGTATCACCCTGACATACAGATCTTGAGGACTAAACACTCCAAAGTGTTTAGTGACATCCCACCTGGTAGACCTCCAGACAGAGGCACGGAGCATATTATTGAGTTGGAGGAGGCCGCAAAGCCCGTTATGATCACTCCCTACAGACATCCAAAACGACTCAAGGATGAGATAGAGAAGACCATTAATGAGTTGTTAGCTATGGGCCATATCAGACCTAGCAAGTCACCTTTTGCTTCATCGGTTGTATTGGTGAAGAAGGACGGATCACTTCGGATGTGTATTGATTACAGGCAGCTCAACAAAAGAACAATTAAGAGCGGTACCCTATTCCGCATTGATGACGATTGATGAGTTGCCGCAGGCTGTCTTCTTCACGAATTGATTTGAATCGGGCTACCATCAGTTGAGATGAGGGCGGGGATATTGAGAAGCAGCTTTTCGGGTGTCGTGCGGTCATTTTGAGTTCTTGGTTATGCCCTTCGGGTTAACCAATGCACCTGCTACCTTTCAGGCGACTATGAACAGGGTTTTCAGTGCTCAGTTGAGGAGATTTGTGTTAGTCTTCTTCGACGACATTTTGGTTTATAGCAGGTCATGGGATGAGCATCTAGCTCATTTGGATACAGTCTTGGGTATCTTAGCAGACGAGTCTTTCTATGCTAAGGAATCCAAGTGCGAGCTCGGTATGGAGGAGTTGTTATATCTGGGGCACATCATCAGTGCCAAGGGAGTGAGTATGGACCCCGAAAAGGTCCGAGCTATAGTTGAGTGGCCAGTACCTGAGAACCTTATGCAGCTTAGAGGTTTCATTGGGTTGTGTGCATTTTACAGGAGATTTGTTAGTGGGTTCTCACGTCACGCCGCACCCCTTACTGACTTGACGAAGAAGGGGGCTTTTACTTGGTCACCACAGGCGCAGGAGTGCTTTGACAGGTTCAAGGTGATCATGACTTCATGTCCGGTGTTAGCATTGCCTGACTTTACGAAGTCATTTGATTTATTATGTGATGCTTCAGGAGAGGGCATTGGTGCCGTTTTGATGCAGGAGCGACATCCGATTGCATTTGAGAGCAGGAAATGATGCATGCATTGGCTAAGTTGACGATACAGTAGGCAGCAAATTCGGTGTTACGCCCACCGGATCATAGCAGTCTAAAACACTTCCTTGGACAGCGGGGAGACTGAATGAGAGGCGGCAAAATGGAGTGATGAAAAGCTGCCGGTCATTATGACTTTGATATGCGCTTCATTAAAGAGGCGAGAATATACCGTGGTGGCCTTGTCACCATGGAGACCAGTTGAATGCTTTTAGCCTGAGATCCGCGAGTTGGAGGCACGGATTATTAGCGGTAATGCTAAGAACCCATGGGCTTCTAGCATTTGTTAGCGAGGCAAGGCGGGGCGGCGGGAGTATCTTTGTTGTAGATGACTGATCATTTACAAGTGATTCTTTTGGTTCGACTTCGAGAGTGCGAATACGATTTTAGCGAAGGCCTTTCCACGACCTTCCTATGAAGACCATCCAGGATACTATAAGACATACAAAATGGTTCGGGAACGGTTTACTTGGAAAGGGCTGAAAACTGATGTATTGCAGTATGTCCGTGAGTGTTCTGTGTGCCAACAGAACAAGCAGGAGCACACTTATCCTGCTGGATTGCTCCAGCCACTTCCGATACCTGATAGGAAGTGGGGGTGTTTATCGATGGACTTTATCACGGGTTTGCCGAAAGCCCAGGGTAAAGATTGCATCACGTAGTGGTTGTCCGGTTGACTAAATCGCACACTTTTTACGATTTACTACTACTTTCCGCGGCATCGCGAGGCTAGCGAGTTATTTATTTTTGAGAGGTATTAAAATTTTGCATAGGTTGCCTTGGGCCGATGGTCAGCTGATAAACTGATCGGTTCATGAGCAACTTTTGGCGAGTTGTTGAGGCTTTGTGGGACGAGCCCGACCGCAGAAATACCAGCTACCATCCGCAGACAGATGGACAGACAGAGATTGTCAATAAGTGGGTGGAAGGTTATTTGCGTAATTATATAGCTAGTCAGCAGAGAGCTTGGGTGAGATGGATTTACTTGTGCGAGTATTGTTATAACTCGACTCACCATATGACGATACACATGACACCCTTTATGGCTTTGTACGGGTATGAGGCGCCCAACCTCCTGGATTTGATATTGAGCGATAGTAGAGTCTCTTGCGAGTCTGCCGAGGGGGATATGATGCAGAGTCAGCAGGACATTTTGGGGTCTCTTCGAGACAATATCCAGCAGGCACAGAATCAGCAGAAGCAGTATGCTGATCAGAAGAAGGTTGAGCGTACTTTTGAGGTGGGTGATATGGTGTACCTCATGTTGTAGCCGTATCGTCAGTCTACTCTGCGGAAGAGTGGGGCAAAGAAACTAAAACCGCGCTACTATGGTCCATTTCGTGTTGTCGGACGAGTGGGCGAGGTTGCTTATGAGTTGGACTTGCGGTGATAGCAAGGTCCATAATGTATCCGCGTTTCGCTGAAAAGGCATTGAATTCGTATGTGATACCCTCTCGGTGTTGTTACTTATGATAGCCCGAAGGGAAGCGATACTAGTACACGAGGCCATCCTTGAGATGAGAGGAACACCTTGGTGTGATCGAGAATATCTGGTCAAGTGGAAGATTGCGATTGAGGGGATGCTACATGGGAGTCGAGAGTCTTGCGGCATCGAGTTGGAGATTGCTTGAGGACAAAGCACAATTTCCCGGGGGAGAAGCCGGTGTGATATACATCTAGTCGGCGCCCGGTAGTGGCCCGAGATTAGCCTATTATTCGATCCTGCGTGGGGCCGAGTGTCGCGAGGATCATCACGGTGATTACTGGTGTTTGGTAGCTCGGTTTTGCAGTTGTTTCAGGTTGGGCCTTCGCAGAATCTTCCATAGTGCATTTTCAGGAACTTTCTATTTTTAGAAAGTTAGGTCAGGCGGAAGCTGCTATTTTGGGCAGAGCACCTGGTTCAACTATTCAGCTCAGAGTCGACCCAGTTCAGCAGTTTGATGATCAGACGGAGAAATAAGGAGTATTTAATGATTTATTAAATATTTAATATTTTGACTTTATATTAAAGTCACTTTATTGAAATATTTAAATATTTAATTAATTTGGCCTATTATAAAGTATTTTTTTTATACTTTATAATAATGAATTAATATTTGATAAAGTGAATAATTATTATTCACTTAATAAGACGCCAATTAATTATTAATGATTTCTCCTAAAGTAAAAGGGCGAATTAAATCATATTATTAAATGATTATTTTAAAAGGAGATTGGGTCGAACTTCTCAAAGGAGAATATATATTCTTTCAAGGCAAAATCGAACGATTATGAGATTATTATTCGACTTTTATCTTTTTGCTCTGAGCATTGGAGTTTGCAAACCCTAGGGTTTCTGGCAGACAAACGTTTCTGGAGAACGAAAACTCTTCAGAGATTAGGCAGACTGAGACTGTGAAATACCAGTTTAAGCTTGCACTTGGTGATTTCACACAGGGATCACAGATTGGGCTCATTCATTGATTTTGGCAGTGATTTACAGAGTTATTCATCAGTCAATAAAGGACGTCTTTATCAGAGATCATTCTTCAGAGTCTTGGCACATTTTCCAAGGCGTCGTACCTCATTAAATGCTGCTGCTGTACAGGCCGTACCAGCAAGGGCTATACTTTTTCATCAGAAGAAATCGTTCAGGGTTTTGATCTCCAGTCTTTTACAGTAAGGGTGCCTAGTGTTCTGGGAGATATTCCTCTGTTTTCGAGCTTGGATATTGATCATTTGGAGCTGGCCGTACATTCTTCACTCTTCCCAAGGCGGCTGTAATAAACCAGGTTCCTCAATCAAATTATTGTATTTCATTCATATCTCAGTATTTATCATTGTATATGCTCTGAAAGTGATAATAAATGATGCCCCTACCTTTTATGAGCAAGATTTGAGTTATTTCATGCACTTAGAATTTATTTAGAATTTATTAGCAATTTCCTTAGAAAATCGCAGCATTCTTATTTGTCTGAAAACCTCAAAAAAATTATAAAAAACACAAAAACTTGCAAAAACATCAGTTACAGTTAGGGTTTCGGGGTTGAGAGCCACCAGGGTTCTTACACCTCATTAGACGAAGTGTGACAGATTGTGAATGGTTCACAGATGATGTCCTTCTTGGACGGCTATTCAAGATATAATCAGGTAATGGTGGAACAAGAAGACAGATTGAAGACAGCGCTCACCATAAAATGGGGGACCTTTGCATATAGGAGAATGCCTTTCAGCCTGATCAACACATGAGCCACTTTCCAGCGAGCCATGGATATCGCCTTTCGAGATTTAGTAGGAAAGTGCATAATCATATACATGGACGACCTAACCGTGTTTTCAAAAAGAAGAGATCATGTTGAAGATTTAAGAAAGATATTTCAGAGATGCAGAAGATTCGGTGTCTCTCTCAATTCTAAGAAATGTATATTTAGTGTCACCGAGGGAAAATTGTTAGGTCACGTCATTTCGGAGAAGGGTATTTCAATTGATCTGGAGCGTATTGAGGCCATTCCAAGGATTGGCTTGCCAGGTAGTCAAAAGGAACTGAGATCGTTCTTCGGCAAGATCAATTTTGTTAGAAAGTTTATCACTGGGTTCGCCAAAATCGTGAGGCCACTGAATGAGATGCTGAAGAAAAATGTGAAGGTTGAGTGGACTCCAAAGACTAAGAAAGCTTTTGACGAGATCAAACAAGCAATAGTGGATGCTCCAGTGCTGGTCAGTCCGGATTACACCAAGCCTTTCTATTTGTATTCATTCGCCTCAGAGCATACATGTGCAGCAGTTTTAACACAAAGAACAGAAGAAAAGGATGAACACCCGATTGCTTTTATGAGTGCACCTCTAAAGGAGGTAGAATTAAGATTACCCAGTATTGAAAAGCAAGCCTATGCTTTGGTGAAGGCAGTTAAGAAATTTAGACACTATATCTTGAGAAGCAAGGTTCATGCAATTGTTCCAAATGCCACAGTGAAAAATGTGCTGATGCAAAACGAGTTAGGAGAAAGAAGAGGCAAGTGGGTCGCCACTTTGCAAGAATATGATATAGAGATACAGCCTATGAAATTGGTCCGAGGACAGGCTTTGGCTCAGAAGATTGCAATGACTGGTCCAGAGTTAGTACAGCAAACATACGTGTTGGAAGAAGTATCTCCAGGGGAGTGGTATGATGACACAGTTTACTACTTGCTGAATCACAGATGCCCCCGCCACCTGAATCCAGTCCAACGGAGGGCTCTGAGGATGAAAAGTCAAAGACTCATGCTCCAAGGGTCAGTTCTTTACAGAAGAAATTATGAAGGAATTTATTTGAGATGCGTAGGAAAACAAGAAGCTAAACAATTGATGGAGCATTTTCATGAAAAGTTTGGAACTAGACACAGAGGTAGTCTAGCCACGGCTCATCAAATTCTGAGGGCCGGATATTATTGGCCCACGCTCTTCAAAGATGCATATGAGCATGTGAAGGCTTGTCATGTATGTCAGACAGCAACGAATAGAGGGAAGCATCCAGCTATGCCCTTGCAACCAATGATTGAGGTTAGGCCTTTTGCAAAATGGGGATTAGATTTCATTGGAATGATCAATCCGCCGTCTTCAGGTCAGCATAGGTACATCCTGACAGCAACAGATTACTGCACCAAATGGACAAAAGCCCAAGCCTTGAAGCAATGCACGACAGACGTGGTAATCAGGTTTCTTGAGGAAAATATTGTCACAAGATTTGGATGCCCCCATGCCATAGTATGCGACAACGGTTCATCCTTCTCGTCATTGAAGTTTTCCAATTGGGCGTTTCAATACGGGATCACATTGAAGTTTTCTTCCAACTATTATCCACAGGGGAATGGACTTGCAGAGTCCACAAATAAGAATTTACTGAATGCTATGAAGAATGCTATCAAGAAGCTACTAGATAAGAATCCTAAAGATTGGCACACATAGCTGAAGTTTGCTCTATGGGCAGACAGGATTAGGACAAAGAGTTCACTGGGAACATCTCCCTATCATTTGGTTTACGGACAAGATCCTGTCGTTCCAGTTCAGCTGAGAATCCCAACTCTCCAATTCATTCAAGAGTATCTTGAAGGAGAATATCAAATTCAGACAAGACTGTCTCAGTTGATGCACTTAGAGGAGAAAAGAGATGAAGCATTAGAGAATCTGGCAAGACACCAAGGAGTTGTGAAAAGATGGTTCGACAAGCAAGCGAAGATCAAGTCTTTCCAGATTTCTGACTTGGTCTTATACTGGGACAAGGCCCACGAGAAGAAAGGAAATCACAACAAGTTCAATAAATTGTGGCTGGGCCCATATCAGATTTCTGAAATCCTCAGAGATAATGCATTTAGGCTACGTACACTGACAAGAGAGGATGTCTCGTTGCCCGTCAACGGGCAATTCCTCAAGCATTATTTCCAATCCTAGGTTCTCTCTAAGATCCCACCCTGTAACATAGTTAGATTAGGTTTGCTTTCCCGTTTGCTTTTTCTGTTTGCTTTTCGGTGTGTTCCATTTTGATTTTTGGTTTGTTGCCCTTTGGGTTTTTGGTTTGGCGTTCTTCCCTTGAGTTGTCCACTCAAGTGGTTTTGGTTTGGAATGGGCAAGGATTTTAGGGTTTCCCATGGCGATGGGGTGATGATGGTTTTATTTTCACAACGTGGTTTCTTTCCATCGGAATTTGTGTAAATTTTGAAAAGCCAAGGTTGTTTTCCTCTTGTCATCATCCAGTTTCGATTGAGCTCATCTCGGGAGGTTAACTCGTTGTTGTGTCTTAACACATGAGTCAAAAGATCTCAAATACCCTACCTATCTCCACTCTGAGTCATTTTGGTTTCTTGGGAAAGGTCTTGGCAGGTGAAAATCTTACGTCTTGCTTCAGCGCCACTACAATTCTCAAACCCATTGGAGGCTTCATTGCCTGCCAGCCAATTATGGAATTGACGGAAAAACAAAAGAAAAGAGAAAATGTGCTTAAAAGAAATATCTGAAAAACAAAGAAAAGGAAAAATGAAAGAAATATTATGAAATATTGGTTTTGGGAACATATGAGTAACTCCACCGGGGCTATGGACGCCCGGTCGGCAGTGGAGCAATATTCGTGAGAATTGTAACGACAACCTCGTCGGGGCTATGGACGCCTGACTGGCAACGAGGCAATGTCCAAGATGCTTTTGAAGTTAAGATATTTATATAACTTGCTGTGGCCGATTCCGGAAGTCAAGATGGTTTAGAGATGGAATGAATGCACACACTCACAGGGTTTAGAGGTGCTCAAACTGGCCAAAAATCCAGTCTTCCATGAATGTACCAAGCATGTCGAGCTTCATTGTCACTACATTCGCAAGTTGGTAGAAGACAGATCAGTTCAGCTCCAGTATGTTTCGACAGCGGATCAGACTGCAAACATTCTCACCAAGTCTCTGAGCCCGGATAAGTTTGTCAAATTCAAGGGGCAACTCGGTGTAGTTGATAGGTTGACCATTAAGGGAGGGTGTTAAAATATTATATTCCTATGTATTAATGGTCAATATTATATTATTAGTTTAGTTTAGTTTTATATACTGTTTCTACAGTATCAGGTAGGTAGAGTTGGTTAGTTCATTAAATGACTATAGTCTTTTGTAGTTTCTTTATATTGTAATCTTTCTTTTTCATGTTAATAGAAAGAATGCTTTTACCATTCACACCTTTTACACTAGGTAAACCCAAAAAGATACAAATTGAAAGTTTATTCAGCCTGAATGTAAAATCCCCATAAAACATCGTAAATAAGCAAGTACATATTGCTTATAGTAGGTTAGTTTTTATTTCACAAGGAGCTTACCCTTCTAATTCAAAAAACAATTCTACTGCACAGCTATTCCATTTTGTGTTGTATTAAAAGATGCAAATTAAAATGCTAACACTAAATTTTTTTGTCTTTTAAACAAAACCATTGGTTTCTAGTAGTTAGCAGTCTCTGAACCACCCCAATAGTTGCATTGTGCTGATAAGCAGCAATTTCAATTGTTCTCAGGGAAACAACCAATAGCATTCCAATTTCCTCAATCTCTTTAGTTTTCTCTATCATTTCATCTTCAATCCTTGTTGTAATGCTATAAGAAATCATTGTAGACCTGAATTGGGGATTATTATACGGAAAGAGGCATATAATAAGTTAGAGTAGCATTGTAAGCATTTATTTGAGTTCCTTTGTGGCTGTGTTGAGCAGGTAGCAATGCAGTGGGGTTGTAAGTTTACTACGACGGGTCATAGGAGTTGAGTTGGAGTGAGATGCATGCTTGTAAGTTGCCATTGGATTGAAGCTTTAAGTGAGTGTTTGTTCATGCTTGCTAGATTTTTCACCCACATGGGCTGCTCTAGGGTAAATCTGTGTCCAGTTCTTATGGTGACATTTGTGCTCTCATTTACTTGCAACTCCTATTACAGTTGTGCTTAGATAATTCCAGTCTTTGCTCTCCTCTATGCTATTCCATAGTTCATGAACTATAGATGGAATTTCCATCGTAGTTTACAGATCAGTGTTATCCCTCAAGTTATCCATGAAACCTCCCCATCCTTAGAATCCCATCTTTTCTTAAAGCACAAAATCTCCATGGCAGTTATACTAAAAGCAAAAGGATCCTTCCATGCTACAGGTTTTACACAAATAAACTACTATTAAGTACATAGAATTGTAGAAGAAAAATCAACAGATCGACATACAAAACTATATACAAACCAGAACATATTGTTGCTAAATTATATTTATAGCATTATTTAATATAAATGCATCTCTAGAATAAATGCAGATGGGATGATCAAGTATGGTTGCCTTGGCAATCCCTGATCAGTATTAAATTAGTAAGTACTAGTCTTTTTCCATACATCAACAAAGAAAACTATTCTTAGACTGATTGACATGCACATTCCTAGGGAAATGAGGTGCTCATCAACAGTAAAATAAAGTTTATTGCGATTGCTGTACATAACCGTTTTCAAACATTATGTATCATGTACCATGCATGTCCCTCTGGATGGTTTTCAAAACTCAGAAGTATTCTTGGCACATTAGGTTACAGATAAGGAAGAATTAAAATACTTTGATAGTTTGGTTAGCCAGTGAAAATATGCCCTGGCAACCCAAGTTCATTTAGTTATAGTAAACACAGACTTTCAATTCTAGAACTTTTAAGGGATTGAAAAAGGTAAAATTTTCAGTCAATCTAATGGGTGCACCTTGATGTGACCATCATGAGCAATCAGTATGTTATCGGGCTTAAGATCGCGGTGCACTATCCCCAAAGAATGTAAGTACTCTAGTGCCAAAACCTGTAAGTCAACAGAGCAGTCATAAAAGAAGTTTATTTTGTTTTTGCATTTAGAACAAACTTATGAGTCATGGCAAGTTATGAAGTGAATCACATACATACCCAAATTTCATTTTAAAAGCTAAAAATAACTCACCAGTTCAGCAATGTATATACGAACAACATCCTCATCCAAGCAACCCACATTTCTAAGTAAAGAGTATAAATCTCCTCCATTCAAATATTCCATCACTAAATAGAGGTTGTCTCTGCAGGTAAAAGAATAGAAAAACCGTACCTACAATAACCGCAATATTAGTGTCAATGGCATTCAAATCACAGAAAGCACCTCATGGACACTATTCAGAGATTGATGTGTGCAGATATCTTCAAATGCATTCACATAGGTTACCAGAATGAGAACTACAAAATATTTTGCAAGAAATAGTAGTTACATCCTTCAGTTGTTTTTGTACATATGTTTGTTATGTGTCCTTATACATGCTTTCAACACTTTCTTCCATACCGGTGCAGAACTACAGTTCTACAATTTATTGTGTAGGGGATTAAAACAACATGCTTGAAAACAAATAACAATCATAATTGTCAATGTGATACAATGATCAAATGAAGCAAGCTGCAGGTTTTCCATTGAAAAAGAACTCATCAAAAAGTTCCAGTGAAAAGGAAAATTTCTAGTATTAATTTTGATATTTACTCATTAACAGACTTGCTCATACAATTTAGGTTCACGATATGCACTCTTATCAATCATCACAGAATGGAAACCTATCATAAAAGAACACGGATAACTAGAACTAAAAAGTAGTAAAACTAAAAACTATTTCATCTGCATCAGAATTTAAATCCTTCCATGTTTTCTAAATCAATCTTTCCATCCACCCTTGTGTAAAAGTCTTTTTTCAGCACCCATATAGGGGTGCACAACTTATGATTTTCCAGATTATTAAATACAGTTTTCAAAAAAAATGCAAAGAGACAATGCTCAAAAATATCAATGCAGTATAAGGATCAGAGAAAGCGTCATATTTTCAGTGAGAAACGATACATCAAAATATTTTATTTAAAATATCTGCATACATTTTGCAGCACAGAATTAAATTTACTTCACTATACAACGTTCATTATCTCAGATTGGACACATTTTCTGGAGCTTCAACTGCAATGTCCTCCAAGATTTACAAGGTGTCACCAAATGTCATGGTCAGATATATAACAAAAATCCTGTACAAGATATATGGTTCTCTGTGTAGCGTGTACCAAATTTCTTTTACTTCATAATCTAAAGGTATTGCACAAGCTACAAAGGCTACTAAATACAAAAGCTGGGGAAGCAATACACAAAGCCTTGTTATTATTATGTGATAATGAAGGAGTACAAAACATAAAAAAATTGCAAAATGTGCAAAGCACACTATCTTATAAACAGAATGCAAAGGTACGGCATGCATTTTCAACTACAAGAATAACTGGAAACAAACAACAATGCAATCTTTGATATGGCACATATGAATCCAACTAAACAACTGCAAAAAGAGGATCAACACTATTGCCTGCTCCTTGACAAAACAGAAATAGAAACTTACCACAAAAGGATTCCGCACTGCAATAAGAATGTTGCGTTCAGCCAATATATTTTCCACTGCATTTTTTCTAATCATGTCCACTTTTCTCAGGACCTGCAGGATAGAAAGAAAAAAAGAATGAAAACTATTACAAATTCAAAGTATAACAACATGATGTTAAACCACTCGCAATCTTGCCCCAACATAGTTTCTTTCATTCATTTAAGTTACTTTTTCACAAACCTGAAGCAAGAACATGGATTGTATGGAATCAGAACACATATTGCTAGCCTTTCACAACCCAGGAATCACTGACCATATCATCACTAGATAAGTTAAATTTGTAACTAGAGTTTATCCTCATATTTTTCATCCTTTGTCAAAGCACAAAGCCAGAATCTAGAAATAACTGGATCGTAAAGACAAATTGCCTAAATGTTCTCCACTTAATGACAAAACAACCATGAGATTCCATAAGCAATTGACCAACCAAGACTATTGCTTGAACCCATAAACCAAAATTCTATATTGTGCTAACTCATTCATTTCAAGATATACAAAATATTTTTGAAGATTGAATAGTGTGCACTATGATCTATTATCTATTGTAATAACTTTGTAGACAATGTCAGGTCCTCTGCAAAATGAATCTTAACATTTCGTGAGCATCTAGGAGCTCATTCCCTTGATCATCTCTTGCTCTCTAATTGTCTGTAAGAGGTTTAAGAAGAGAAAAAGTGAGAAAAGAGAGAAGCTAGCTGATCAGCCCATGAGGGAAGCTCTGCTATAGATGTGCAACAGCATCAGTTTCCAGCTTTTTACTTATCCAGCTCTTTGTTCTATTTCATTGAAGGGTCATCCAATCACATAATTGTTTGTAATTGTATTTAAATCATATACATTGGGTATATTATATTAAAATTATTTGAGTAATTTATTTTAATGCACAATTGTAACACCTCTGTCTTGCATGACGTCTTTGCTATCTTTAGCCCATGCATGACCAATGTTCTTCTGTAGATTCTCATGCATTCGCCTTGTTCTGTAGTTTGCTTTTTTTAGTCTCTACATGCATTCGCCTTGTATCCTTTTTAAACATTTCTTCATGTAAATAAGATTGATTCAATTATTTCAATCTTCTGTGCTCTGCTTATTATTGCTACATATTATAGCATAACACAGGAATGAGTTCCTAGAGGTTTTTACCCATCCTCACGTCATCCCAAAAACAGAGGAAAACAGGGACATGCCCTCATTCTTTAATGTCACAGGGACAACTTAACATCTCCAAGATTCCTCAACTATCCCATGTCCTGCAGCTGTTTTAAACAGCAAAAAACCAAACATAGTTAACCCAAATCCATTGCATTTTCATCAGCAAATTAATTTGGATGTTTGGATTAGGTTGGTTCTACAGTGGGGCAGTTGCAGCAAAGAGAAGGTCACTTGTGGTGACTTGAAGAGTATTTTGTATTGTTGTTAGTTCACTTGTAGAAAATGACAATCTCTTTAGCACTGCTGTAGTTGAATTAATAACATGCTACAAGTCATATAAAAATCATCTTTTGTTGAGTTCATTTTGTTTAAGAGATCTATATTGCTTTCAACAATGTTTTGAATGCTAGAAATGTGAATAGTGAACATGAGGTTGGAGTTTGAGTTTGATGGCATCTTGGTAGTGGTTCCAAACAACATCATGGAATCTTCGAGCCAATTATTCATTCATATGATTGGTGCAAATCAATTTTGATCAGTTCTACATGTTGGAGGACATTAAAGTTGGTCTTCAATGAGATTGTTTTGTCTCTTATTGGTGGCTAGTTGACTTGCCTAGCTGCATTTTGTATGTGCACATGGGAACATTTTAGGGCAAAGAACAGTTATGTAGGTTGGCAGAATGTTCAACTATTGGAGGCCATGACTATTAACATTTCCTATGGTGGGAGACATTTCTAAAGTGCCTCTCATTGATGATTCAATCAAAGAGAAGGTATGTGTAGAGTTATTGTGTTTGGAATGTTTACTCGCTCAGATAACTTCAACGTACTATGAGAGTAAATGGATGAAACTTACAAAACATAGAGCATGTATAGAAATCATTCACGAACACATAGTGCACAAAATAAGGTTTGCATTTATTCATCAATTAATAGCAAGTACAATAGCATAATGTCATCAACAGAATAGCATAGTTTTGTGCCGATTACAATAAACCCAAGTACATATAGTCACAGGCAATGGTTGAGAAACCAACCATCACGACACTTCATAACAACCCAATAACTAATTGCGACTTAGTTTCCCAAAACATGTGACATCAAGTGTATGAATTATTTGCTATTTGACTATAGTTTTATTTAAATACAACTACGACCAACTACTGCTACTGCAAGAGCAAAATGTAGGCAAAAGTGTGTGAAGATTCCATCATACTGCTACAAAAGACAATTGAAATGGCATTATACTCGATGTCTTTACGCAATTTAGTGATGGGATGCTGATGAATACCCTTCCTAGAGTTTTTAATTATTTTGGGTTTTCTCCAAATGAATCTTTGTGTCATGTGATCTGTTTCTTGTGAAAAATGTGCTGTGTTAATTGTGTTTCCCTTCTTGTTATTTAAATTTCATACTGCTGCATTTGATTTAATTCTTTCAAGAGTATCTGTTGAGAGTTGTGTGGAAAAGTTAATCTAGGAATCCATACGTGATGTTCCATTGGGGTTATAACCCAATGTTTAATGGATCAGTTTTACATTTCAAGAAAAGGAAAAGTGAGGAAGAAGGAAGGGAGCATTTTTACAAGACAATCCATTATTCACGGGGTATCATACAAAATATTAGAACACATCTTTTTTTTTAAAGCAAATATAAAGATTATTATTTCTAAATTTTTATTGTCTTGTAATTGAAGAAAATGCTGAAATGTTGTCTTTTTTTCACTTTAAAAAACTTCTGTTTTTTATGCTTTAGTATTAAAATTTGTTCTACTTTCTATTTAAAATATTGCTGCTTTTCCCTGCACTTGCAATGTGTTAAAATGTGTAAAAAATTTGTTGTTTTCTTTTGTTGCACTTACAATGCCATAAAAATCCTATAAAACATTGACACTAATTTTGAACATGCAATTTGCTAAAAACAGGAAAACAGCTGCTTTCTTATTTATATTGTTGTTTTTTTATGTATCTCTTTCCAAGGTGATGATGAGTTACTTGAGTGACAATTAGAAATTGGAATTGGGTGATGAAAGCAAGGGAGATGCAGAGGAAAGAGGTCAGCCCAGCCAAATCCCCCCATACAGAAATTTTAGTTAGCAGTACTTAGCAATATGATTGCCTTTAAAAGATGATGGCAAAATATGCCAGGAATCCATTCAACAAACGAATCCCTTTGCACTAGTTTGTAGTGACATTTAACATAAGCCGAACACATTTTTAAAAGAGTGAAATTGGAAATGCAACAACTTGTGGCCTTAAAAGGAAGACCAGCCCTACAAGAGTTAATGCACGCCTTCTGAATATAGCTGACAAAGGGATTGAGCTGTGCACTATACTAATGCTTGAGGAAAGAGAAAAGATGAACATATTGTACAATGGTGACATAGCCATACCATCTACTGCTACCTCCAAGGTTTCTACACATCAGTTTTGAGATATGTAAAGTGGAACCAAGCAGGAAATGAAAGTCTGCAGGTTCAGGGTCAACTTCTAACTGATCATTGATATGTCCCATGTGTAGGCCTAGAGAGGTGGCGGATGAGTTCACTAACAAATTCTGTTTTGCCAATGGTACTCTATTTCAAGTTGTCCAACCTCCTTACTACAAGGAGGGTATGACAAAGGCAAGAAAAGTAGATACATCTTATGTACCTCATAGTGAGATCAAATTGAGAAACTTAATTTTGGAAAAATAGTTATTTTGAGGTTAACTTACAAGTAAATCTATTGGACTCCTTGTGTGCATGCCATAAAAAATGCTCTCAAGCACATTGGAAAATTGAGTGGATTAAAAATTACCATGGTAGATGCAATGGAAATGTAGATATTCATTTGCAACCACTACAACACGTTGGTGCAATTTTGACTCTTTTCAAGGTTGAATTCCTCAAACTAATAGAGACCAATTTGTGTTTACTTTATTGTATTAGAAAGGATGCTTGAGTTGCAAATGCCTTTACAACTAAGGAATCGTGACCCAAGAGCGGACTAGGTGGGGGGAGTCCAAGACAAAGCAAGGAAAAGGGGTGGAGGTGGTGATCAATGATGCATTTTGCTGGTAAATGATGCGTTTTGTTGGTCAGTGATACAATATATGTGATCAGAGATGCATCTCTTGTTTTCACCATCATCAAATATGAGGATTTCAATAGTACAGATCTAAGGGTTCATAGATAGCATGATTCACAACATGAAGGCCGATATTCATGTGAGAGACCCCACCCTACAGCTCTATCATGAGCACATTCATCCTATCATTCAACAGAGATGTAAGAGGTTGAACACCCCTTTACATATTGTCACATCTGCAACAAGTCCAAAATGGTATGTGGGGAGGCCTGGTAGAGTTGTTTGCACTAATGAAGAGGAGGTCAGAATTGTTTTTTGTTAAGGCCCTCAAGAAAATGTATAGTGTGCAAGAAACTTCATTAATTAAAGATTAATGGATTAGATTTAACAAACTCAATGGCTACAAGAGTTTAGCAAACATAGAAAAACATACTTTGTCATGGGACAAGGCAATTAGTCGGTGGCAACTATGTGGGCCTTCAAGGTTGTTGCATACATTTGCCATTTAACTCATCTTATAGGTGTCCAGTTCCTCTATTGATGAAATGAAATGATCAAGACTCAATATAGAGCTTTATCCAATCCATTAAGAGGAATAAACTTACATCTAAGAGAGGAATATACAATTTCTTGCATCTCATTGATCGTGCAAGAACTTGCACAAGGAGAGCCCACCAATATGGAGGAATGTGGAGCTCAAGGGGCCGAGGCAGATTAATGAGGACTAGGAAGTGTAGCAAAGGTTGATTGGGGTCTCACTGCAGGAGGCAATTGAGTCTAGGGATTCTAGTGATGAGGAACAGTTTTTCAAATTTCCATCAGATGACTCCAATTTTAAAGCGTGTTGCTCAATCTAGCTATGCATTTCTTGCTTTGATAACTTGATGTTTGTACTTGTGATTCTTATCTCTGATTCTGACTTTGAAGTTCACAGTTTGTAACTTTAATTGATGAAATGAAATACCTATTATGTTTATCTGGTGGATTATTGGATCAATGGAATGTCAATGCATGTTCATTACATCATATTCAGTTTCTTTTAGTTTGTTTAGTTTAATTTTATTTTTATTATTATATTTTAAAATTCAAATATTATATTTTTTACAATGTTAATACTAGCCCTCTGCCATCCCAAAATTCAAACAAATTTGTGCTGTCCTCAAAACTGCATCCCCTGGTCCCTGAAAGTCAGAGACAGTCAGGTTTAACCATTTAAGATTCACACACTCTAGTCATTTTTTAAGATTTATTACTTTTTGAGTGTAGGTCTCTTTTACCCTAGCACAGTTTTATCATAATTGAATGTACTTTTGAGTCTCATTGACTAACTCTGTTCACTTGTGGGCATTAATATAAATTATTTCTTTCTTTCTTTCTTTCATATCAACCCTGCAAGTTAGCCATTAGCTATCACCCAAAACCCAGTCTATAATACTAAGTAGAATTAACATATGAATATTGAGAATTGACTAAACCTTTTTCTTAATATTTGAGGTTGTTGCACTATATCCCCTTACCCCTTATCTAAGAATACATACTAGCGTGCGCGTATTATATGCTAAGTATATATAACTTGTGAACTTCTAAAAATAGGCACATATTAAGTAGGCAATTAAACACGGCATATTCATAAGAATATTTGTTTAGTTACCACCAAAACTATTACAATCTTGCTTTGGACAATTATTGCATTAAGTCCTGCTTAAAACAGAATAATAAGAGAATATAAAATTAAACTAACAAACTGATAGCACTATCAGTCAAATACAAAACATATAACCAATTTTATGGAACATTAAGAAGGTAGACTTATGAATATCCAATCATAATACCTAAAGAGCAAACAGATCATTAGTAGGCCTTTATTAACAGTCCTTCCATCAAGTACTAAATGGGTTTACCAATTTAAGATTTACTCCCTCTAATCATATTTTAGTAATTACTTACTTTTCAGAAACTATGGCTCTTTTAACCCTAGAAATTTCCTATCATTGAATGAACTTTTGAGTCCCATTAACTGATTTTGGTGACTTGCAGACATTAATATAATTTCTTTCTTTCTTTTGTCTTTGTTTCTTTCCTATCTAATGGATCTTTATAAAAGATCAAAATTGAAATTTAGTCATTAATTATCATTAAAACTGGCATCTATTGTTAAGTACAATGCACATACAAATAGTGAGAATCTATGAGAACTTTTCTTCTTAATATTTCAGGTGTTGCACCATTTCTCTTTATCTATTAAAACATTTTAATGTGCGTGTATTAGGATCTATGCATGCTTAGGTTATGGAATTTTACAAATAGGCAAAAGATGAATTACACAATTAAATATTTATGTCTTTTCATGAGAATGTATAGTGTAATGTCCCCATTTTCGAGTTCTCTTGCTTTGCAATTGGAGATGAATTTTTGGGCTTGTGTTAGCCTAATCAAAGGGGTAATTTGATGTTACCAATGAGCTCAGATGGTTTAGAGGAGTTCATGATGCTTTTGGATGTTATTTCCAGCTTTCGATTTGGGCTCCAAGATTCTTGGAGGGAGCATCTATTTATAGTAAGTCACCTGGTTAGGTCCATTCATCATCGAGGATCAATCCTACACAATCAATTTTCAATTCCGATGCATTTCGACCGTTTTTGTAATTTGGATGTATTAATGAGCTATATTTAATTAATTTCTTTAAGGTTGTTATTTTAATTAAAATTTTAAGGGGGCACCTTAGTGTTATAGCTCGTTGGAATCGAGATGAAAAGTTTTAAATGTTGGGATGCTGAAAAGTGACTTCCGATGCTGGGAAATGTTTTAAAATAAAATAAATCACTCTTTGGAGTTAAAAAGTTTAATAAATTAATAAAGTGATTTTAAAAAGGAGTTTCTGGAAAGTTCCCTAAAAAGCTTATAAAAAGGGGAATTGAGAACTCATTTGATATGTTCAGTTTGTTTCATTTCTTTGATTGAAACCTTTGTGGTTCTGAAGATTGAACCTGGTTCATCTCAACCTCTAGAGACCTTTGGGGAAGATTAGTTTCGGTGGTGAAAGATTCCTCCCTAGCTAGTGATTGGTGGATTCACTCAAAATTTGCATCTGCACTTCAATGATTGATTGTTCGATTAGAGGAGATTTGTGAAGTCTCCTTTGGAGACAAATTCCAATGGAAGGTTTGGAGTTTCTGGTGATGATATTTTGATATCTTTACTTACAACTAATCAGGGTTTTGGCATTACATATCAGCAATTACATTGTTTATTTGAAGTGACAACTTCAGTGCATGACTCATGGATTTCATTTCTGCACTTGTGAGTTGTCTTTAGCATTCCGGATTGGGTGTATCTCTTTGCCAAGTCTTTCCATTCGCTACCAAGGGACATTGCAACTTCAATACACAAGAGATTCAAGGTGGAAGGGATTGAGTGTAATGTCCCCTTCTCAACAATGATCACTGTAGTTGGTCGTTAGCCTATCCCAGAGGCCTATAGGCTAGTCGGAAGCAAAAATTAGGGTTTTCTATTTTCTAGGAGGATGTTTTGGCATTTTGGGGATTTGCATGTTGGAGTTTGGCAGTTTGAATTCTGGATTCTTTATGGGTTTTCAAAGAGCTTCGCAATGGTATGACATGCATTTGCATCAAGTTACTTTTTCGGACTTACTATTTTTAGTAAGTTACGACGGCTACTCAGAATGTGGTTAAAATGCATTTGAAGTCACTTACTATTTTTAGCAGTATGTTATTTATAGTAAGTGTTATTTTTAACAGTGTTATTTCTGGCAGGGTTTCAACAGTTCAGTGCAGAGGCTATATCAAGCAGGTCAGTTTGAGCAGTTTGGTCTCCCACACTCTTGGAGCTCATTTTGGTAGATTCAGTATTTTGGTTGAGTTTATATTTTAAGTGAAATATTCTGGATTCTTTATGGGTTTTCAAAGAGCTTCGCAATGGTATGACATGCATTTGCATCAAGTTACTTTTTCGGACTTACTATTTTTAGTAAGTTGCGACGGCTACTCAAAATGTGGTTAAAATGTATTTGAAGTCACTTACTATTTTTAGCAGTATGTTATTTATAGTAAGTGTTATTTTTAACAGTGCTATTTCTGGCAGGGTTTCAACAGTTCAGTGCAGAGGCTATATCAAGCAAATCAGTTTGAGCAATTTGGTCTCCCACACTCTTGGAGTTCATTTTGGTAGATTCAGTATTTTGGTTGAGTTTATATTTTAAGTGAAATATTGCTAAGGCATGGTGGACGCCTAGATGGAGAAATAAGTAATTTTTATTAATGTATTTCACTTAGCTATTTGGGACGCCTAACTCATGTTTATTTGCATTTTAAATAAAGTTATATTTCTCTCTTTTTGGGATGACTTGGCAAGGAGGTTAATGAAACTCAAATGCAAATGAATTAAGGTGAAAGTGAATGTTAGTTTGGGCACCCTAATTGGAGAGAAAGACAATTGAATTTGCGGAGAAGTTATAAATAAGAGTGTTGGGCTTCATTCGAGGATATCCATTGAAAATTATAACAAAGTGTTGTTGAAATTTCTACAGACTTTGCTTCGAGGAATGCATACCTCCTAGCGCCCTTAGTTTCGTGCTTGCAAGATAGCACTTAGCTAAGTTTGTGACTGTTCTTTACACTGAAGAGCAGATTGAGCATATTGGAGATGGCTACTTTTGATGTTTTCTGAAGTTTTTGGTGTGTTTTCTCAGTTTTCTGTGTTGCTGGTTTGGTGCTAGTTGTAGCACGTTTTGGCTTGTATCTCCTTGAGTGACTTTTTGGTGATTCTAGGTATTCTTCCAATGCTTTCTTCTACCTTGGGCGCCCCTTTCTACAAGTTTTCAAATTTTAATATGGTGGGGCTGATTTTATATGCTAGTCGCCCTTCTCCTTGAAGGTCGTACCTTGTCCTTTGGTGCATTGGGAAGCGTGCTTAATATTTTTGGGTAGTTTGTTCATGTTTTGCGGCTTGAGCTTGGTCACCTACCTTCAAGGAACTGATTGCACTTGGTCTCATGTCATTCGGAGGTGTCCTTGTGAAGTTGTGAGCATTTCATTGAGTTTGGAGCTTGCTGGTCTGAGCTTTCTATACATTGCAATTTCATATCAGATTGTTAAAAGTTCGGTTTTTGGCTTGCTTTTCCATAGTAGATTACCTTGCTTAGTTGTGGAGAGCATCTCTTATCATTTTGGAGTGTTTTGAACATCTAATATTCATTGTAACTTGCAGATTACTTCATATTGTAAGGTTGTTATCAATAGTACTGATTCAGTCATTTTACTTCTGCAATTTACTTTTGTATTCCCACTTTTAGTGGAAGAGACAGGCCTCAACGTCTATTACTTTCAACATTTTACTTTCTTGTACTGCCCACTAAAAAGCGGAAGGGGTCAGCTAGCCACCCAGACACTTTACTTTCAATACTTTGTATTACACTCCCGCTGAAAAAGTGGTCGGGTTGCATTGCATTCATAGCTGATCGGTTGAGCCATCTACATAGCGTAATTCATGCTTTCAGTTCAGTTTCATCTAACGATCCCCTTTCCATCATATGCTCTCACCTTGCCCTCACTAGGAACTGAGTGATCAGAAAGTGAAGGGTTACTTTCGGTTGGATTATCTTGTTTATCTAACATTAATGGGTGAAACTGTTGTGAAAAATTGAAAAAAAATCGTAAGGGGATATCACATTGAGTCATTCCAGTTTGGGTGTGAAGACATTTTCTGTGTGCTTGGGTTATAAGGTGTATTATTCTACTTACTGTTGTACAATCTTTAATATGTGAGTAGTTGCAAGCACAATATTTTCTATTGTTCTATGCTCTAGATTGTTGTTCATACTTGTGTGTTGTTGCAGACTTCATTTATATCAGATTTAAGATTGTTGTTCATACCTGTGTGCTGTTGCAGACTTCTTTTATATCAGATTTAAGGTCAGCAAAATTCGCCTCCTCACTGTCATTTTTGTGCAAGGAATTCTATTGAGTTTGAAAGAATCAATATCATTTGTTGTTTACTTTCTTGCCAATATTTTGTAATTAAAATTGGGAAAGAGATTATAAAAATGAATGCATTGCATAAATGTTTATCATAACTCTTGGCAACAAACTGAAAACAATCTGGAGCACATCTAGGACAGTAGTAGGATAACTGTTTGACAAAATGCCTGCATTATGAAACGTGGGAAAATCGTAAAAAATTTCAATTCTTCCGGGAGAGGGATCTTACATATAGTTACCACTACAACAATCATAAGTGGAGGCCTTAATAGGTAAGTCAGATCTTTGGAAAATTCCTGCTCTATGTCCTTGATGAAAAATACTAATTATGCAATAAAAGATAAACTAAAAAACGGGTAACGCAATCAATCAAAATAAAAACTATAACGAATTTTAATAAACATCCCAAAATGATAATCTTATTAAAATTCAAATTATAAGTTACGTAATACCTTAATAGCAAACAAGTCGCCTGTAGCTCTTTTTCTTGCCAAAAATACTTTACCAAAGGCACCTTTACTAATTGGCTTGATAATTTCAAAGTCATGAATACTTGTTCGCTCTTTATGAGCTGGATGTGTAGGTGTTGACATGATACTTTGGGCAGCATCATCTGCCAATGACCTATCTTCTTCCTTTAACACAGTTGAATGTGCAAAGCTTTTCTGCTCTAGTGCCTCACAAGCTATAAAATATTTCTCCCTGAAAAAAGGATTAGAAAAACTTAGAAATCAAATAGTAATCGCTAGAAAAACAAAAGACGACTTTCTTTCCTTGAAAATAAAAAATCATTAGATAACCAAACCAAATGATTTTCCATCAAAATAGTGTTCTTTCATTTCTTTTATTTATGTAATTCCTTTCAGACAACAATGTCAAAACCACCAAGATTAATCAATGTTTCAGCATTGACATTTCCAAAAAAGAATAAAAGGCCTACTCTATTGAACAATAACTGATGCCTTTAAAATTATAGAATATTATGCAGATGTGTCATGGGAAATAATAGGAAGAATGGGAAAGGGAATAAGCATAAGGTGTATGTGCATGGTCATCAAATGAAATCCATTATGTATTTATAATTTTCATAAATATGCATTGTAAATTTTGAAAGAATAAATTAACAAATTTTATATTCCATATATTGCCCCTCACTCATTATTGATCTCATAAGACAATAAACAAAAGGATTCTAATATTTTGAGCAGATACAATTTAAGATTCATTCATAATACAGTCAAATTGATAAGACAAAAAATAAAAAGAAAAGACGATCAATAGACAACATGGTAGAACTGTAATGGAAGGCTATATTACTTTGATACAATGATATGAGAGGTAGAATGTATTAACCAAAATTGAATTAACTAGCCAACTATTCAATAAATGGCTTGTTGGTACACATGCACTCATTTTTTGTACTTGGTATCCATTTTTGTCATCAATTTATCGCCATTTGTGTGTCAACTCAAGGTTAGTGATGGTCTTCCTGGTCAGTTAGCAAAAGCTTGCCCATTCCTTGTCGAGTATTATGGTGGAAAACTAATCTTGCAAGGTGATCAAAGTTACATTGTTCCAAGGAGAACATTTATGAGGTTCCTGATCAATGACCTCTGCGGGAGGGAAAGACAAGTATGAAATGGCGAAGGCTATGAAGGCTTCAAAGTGACAAGGTGGCGAAGTGGTGGGAAAACTCCTCTCAAAGCCCCTCTTTTTAGAAGACTTAAGGCCTAGAAACATGCTTAAGGAAGCTTTTCCCATTGTTTTCTCCATTGGTGCACAATTTTGGTGGCAAAGCCTAAGGCATCCTACACCTAATTCTCTGTTTCAGGGCAGTGAAGGGTAAAATATCTACCAAAAAATCAACAAGCAATCCTTCAAAAGCACCAGCACACAATCCTTCAAAAGCACTGTTGTTGGGAAATATTTACAAATTACTGGGCATATTAGGAGAGACTAATTTGGCGTCAAATATTCCTTTGGAGACGTGGCATGTATATAGAAATCAATAACCAATATTTGTGTATGCTGCTTGAAGAAATCGATAACCAATAAAAATCCGAGGCATATCATATCCGTGGAACCTATCTTGCTTAATGTGGCAAGTTTATATAAATCGGTCATAATATCATCACCATCCATGAAGAGGGGAGCTGACGTGGTTTAGTAGCTGACTAAACAAACAAAGGCTCAGGCTGCGAATCATCAGAATACAAAGCTTTGCATATGATTAAAATACCATATGAGACAAAATAAAGAATTGTGGAGTTTGAGTTGGTTGAGCTTTATGAAGGCCGATATCATTCATTAAGTTCTTGCTCTATACTACCGCCGTTGCACTTGCTAAGGAGCACTGCATAAGGTTGGAGGGCCCACTGGTTGAGTTTAAGGGTTGTTTGTAACTATGGAGAAGGATGTGTTGTCCAAAATTTCTAAAGTCTATATTAAGCAATGTCAGCAATGCAGGTCAGACGAACATTTATATAATTCTGTATAAACTTTCCAGTTGTTGCACCAATGTGTGTTTTGTATGATGCATTCAAATTAATACAAATTGCTTAAAAACTTGTGTTATCAGTTGTAATTGAAAGTAATCTATGTTAACAATTTAAAAGTATAAATGCACCCATCACAATGTATAAACATTCTTAGAACATATAGATGAAATTGTTTGACGAAATGCCTGAGTAATTGAAGTGGTAGAAATTGCAAATAAAAATTATAGCAAACAGGGCTGCACATTACATTGGTATCAAAGCAGTGTATCCTACCATCCTGGTGGGTTACGTGTGTATGAACAATTTACAGGTGTTGAAGAGTGGAAGCAATTATGGGTGATAGAGAACATAAAGACTATAAGGAACAAAATACAAGAGAGATTTTAAATGATTTTGCTAGAGGTCAAAGGGAATTACAGCAAAATTTAGCTCGCTTGAGTGCCTTAGTGACCCAATGTGTTGATGGGAACAGCGGGCAAGAAAGAAATTATAGGAAAGGTAATGATTCTATAGACTGCAGGGCTCAAATCAGAGTTCTAGAGTTGTGACGGTATAGGAATTTGAGGATCAAATTTTACAAGATTGGAAAGAATCAAGTGCTGATTTTCAGAGTGAAATATTTTTTCATGACTACAGGGATCTCAGGTGGAAGCATAGACCACACAGGGGTAGTAGATCTCATAATCAGATTGACCGCCTTGTCACACATCACACATGTAACTGCTATAGATAAATTTGGAGATGAGGAGAGAGCAACGACTAAAGGGAAAAAATCTTTCAATATAGGAAAAAAAGAAATCAGCAGGAATGAGCTTAAGAAGACAAAATCGTTGTTTCACATGTAGAAAATTTGGGAGCCTAACCACCAATGCATGGATAAAAAGGTGAATAGGTCTAAAGAAGAAGAGGCTAGAAAAGAGATACAAGTGGCTGAAAATGTTGATGATGTTTTTGAAGTTACAAAGATTGAGAACGGAGTTAGTTCTTCAAGTATTTCCATCAACGAAATGGGATACATTGATCTTCATGACAGTGTTGAGATTGAGCAATCTGCTGATCTGAAGTTCATGGAATCAGCAAATGAGGAGATAGGGACAAAAAATCAAAGGACTGATTTGCATAATACCAAGGACATTGGGAAAAAGAATCACTTGATGCTTCTACAAGTGAGGTATGTAAAAGAATTTATGTTGGTTATATAGAGATTGAATTTGATAAGGCTTGTGGGAAGGAGACAAACACTTTTGAGGATAATGTGTTTGTTTATAATGTTGTCCCAACATTTTCACATGAGGATTGCAAGGCATCAATTGGTGAATACAATGATATTGAGGATGATATGGTTCCTACAAATGGAAGCAAAACAGAAAATTTATTGTATAGCAGCCCATGTGACATTGATGAGCTTGATCAAAAACCTCTTGCATTGCAAAACTTGAAAGACCAGCTGGTTGTAACAGATGAAAAAGTGTTGCAAGTGTTAACAAGGGTAGATGATACTCACAAATATGTTGAAGAGCTCATTTGGGAAACTCAAATTGAGGAAAGGAAAAAAGGAGTTGCAAGTGGAGTTACTCTTAATCAATTATATACTATTAGAGAAGCATTGGAATTGATCAAATCAAATTACTTGCAATTGCTAATGGACAGGGATTTGGCTTTCAAGTATACTGAGGACAAGGAAAGAGAAGCCTCTGCTTACAGCTAAGTATAGCTCATTTTTCTTCATACAAAGCAGAAAATTCCATTCCTATCGTAGCCACATCCATGGATCAAGATAGTGAAACAAGGAAAATGGAGATCAAACAAATTGTTGAAGGGATTGATGAGCTACATGAGAATGAATAGTTGCATAATGATTTCAGCACTCCCCACATTAGAGAGATTTGGTATGCTAACAAAGATTGGAATTCACATCAAGAATCTGAATTCTTGAATTTTGAGGATCAATTTTCAGATAAAGGTGCAGTTTGCAGCCATAAGATAGCTGATGTGACAGGTGATGAAGACAGTTTTCAGCTTGATACACTTTAGGAATCAGCAGTTAATGATAGGCAACCAATGTGGAAAGAAGGTATGCATGAAATTTATGAAGGTACCATTCAAAATGATGGAGAAAATGTAGATTCTATGAATGTTAACAGCAATCCTTTACCCCTATATGATTTTGTTTATCATGACATGGTAGATAAAAAACTTAAGTTTGACAATGGTAAAGGGTCTCATCTTGTTGATACTCAAAGTTTTATGGATAAGGATGAGATAATGTTTATGGGTTGTAAGAGACTAGGTGTCTCTCAACCCAAACCCTTGACGGAATATGCTGATTTTGTTTGTTTTTGTATTTTTGAGGATTTTTGCAATAAAACAGTAAATTGTGATTTTGCTCTAGAAGGCTTTAAAAATTCATAAAAAATAAATAAATAATAACTATGCATCAATATTGATTTCCAGATGAAGACGCATTCATATATTCACTTCCAGAACTCAAATGACAAATGAAATCAATTACAATGAGAGAAAACAATATTTTATTTGGAAAGAACCTGTAGACTTGCAGGCGCCAGAAAACAAAGAAATGTACGGCTGAAACAAAGAATGAATCCTCAGGCTCTAAAATCGATGCTGGAGCTCTGTAGACCCTAGGCGCACCAAATCCAAATGATAGAAATTGATAACTGGAGGCGTGGTTTCCTGAGGAAGGTGGTATGGCCCTGCTGGTACAGAAATGTACGGCTCAGCAGCAGCTCTTAATGAAGTACGGCCTCAATAAATAAGATGCCAGATCTCTGTGGAATAGTCTTTGAGAGGTCGCCCTTGTCAACTGATGAATAACTCTGATAAATCCCCCCTGAATCAATCCTGTAAGTGCAACTGCAACCTCTGTATGAAGTCACCAAGTACGACAATCTTCAACTGGTATTTCACAATTTCAGTATGCCAGATCTTGAAGAGGTATCGTTCTTCAAAATCGATTGTCTGCTGAAACCCTAGGTTTTGCAAACTCCAATGCTCAGAGCAAAAAGAAGACAAATTGAATAATCAAGACATAAGAGTTCGATTTGTCTTTAGCAGTGTATATATAACCCTATCAAAATTTCGACCCCAACTTCCTTTTTCAATAATCATTTAATAAATGATTAAATTCGTCCTTTTTTGACTTAGGAGAAAAATAATAAATAAATGGCGTCCCACTAATGAATAAATAATTATTCATTATCTCAAATATTTCACTTTATTATAAAGCATTAAAATACTTTATAATATACCATTAATTATTAATATTTAAATAAATTAATAAAGTGACTTTAATATAAAGTCCAAATTATTAATTATTTAATAAATCATTAAATACTCCATTATTTCTCCATCTGACCATCACGCTGATGAACTGGGTCGACTCTGAGCTAAGCAACTGAACCAAGTGCCCTGCCCAAAATAGCAGCTTCCGCCTGTCCGACTTTCTAAAAATAGCAAGTCTCTGAAAAACCACACTGAAGGATTCTGCGAAGGCCCAACCTGAAACAACTGCAAGAGGAATGCTCCTAAACACCGGGTAACTGCCTCAAGTGATCCTCTGCACACATCTGTCAGCCTACGAGGATCGAAATAATAGGCTAACCATATATCCAGCTGCGCTGACTAGGAAGGGGACATCATAGTCCGCCCTCCCTGAAATTGCTTGTCCTCAAGCAATCTCAACTCTACATCTTGTAAATCTCCTCTGACTCCATCAGCATCCTCAAGCTGAAAATCTCCCACTTGATCCGGATATTCCACACGATCACCCGCCTCTGAGTGTCTCTCTCTCTCATCTAGGATGGCCTCGGGTACTAGTATCAATTTCCCTTCGTCATCAAGGGTGGCCGAGCGGAGGTATGCATGGTGACCCAATGCCTTCTTGGTGAAGCCCGAGAAGCGTGAAACCGCGTTGGCAGGAGCCACGCCTATCTCTTTGAGTGATCCAACTCATAAGCAACCTCGCCCACTCGTCTGACAACACGAAATGGACCATAGTAACGAGCCTTCAGCTTCTCTGCCCCACTCTTCTGCAGAGTAGACTGACGATAAGGCTGCAACATAAGGTACACCATATCACCCACATCAAAGAGCGGCTCAGCCTCTTACGATTCGCCTGGCGATTCATTGCCCGGATATTGTCTCACGAGACCTCAAGATGTCCTGTACGACTGCGCATCATATCTCTTTCGGCACTCTGGCACATCACTCAATATCATATCCAAAGGGTTTGCTCGCCCTTCAATGCGAAGGCGTCATTTTATCGATCATGGTGAAGTTATAACAATACTCCACGGAGGTATATCCTCTTAAGCTCTCTTTGTCCGGCTGTGAAATTGCGCCGTGGCAACTACCCACTTGACAATTTGTACGCCCATCTGTTTTAGAGGGATGGTGGTAGGTACTTTTCGGTGTCGATTCGGTCCCACGAGCACGAACAACTCTGCTTAAAGTTGCTCATGAACCTTGCATTGTCTCCTCGGCTGACTATGGTCAGAGGCAACCCATGTAACGGAATACACTCTGCGAAAAAGAGCTACTGCAATCTGCGATCTTTGTAAGAAGAGTAGTAATGTCATGAAAGTGTGCATATTTAGTCAACCAATCCAACCACTACATAGATGCAATCTTTACGCGACTTTTCCGGCAAACCCCGATGATAAGTCCATCGATAAACCTCCCACTTCCTGTCCCTTCCGGCTGACATTTTCAGTGACCGTTAGCCTTTCCTTGGGAACCCGGAGGCTAGTCGGAAGTTAAAATTAGGGTTTCCTAATTTTGAGGAGGTTATTGCTCGAAGAGGATAGTTTTAATGGCGGATTCCTTCTGGGTTTTCAGAGGGCTTCGCGATGGTATGTTCGTCTCAGCATTCAGAGTACTTTTTGGAATTTACTATTTTTAGTAAATTCTATTTTTGGCAGTTTTCCAGATGAGTTCAGGTTGGTTGACTTTCGGTTTTAGAATGATCAGTTGACTTCTTCAGTTTTGGCTTCAGGGCGCTTTCGGAGAATTGAGCTAAGTCATTTAAATGAAAAAAGTCACGTTTAAATGTTATAATTTAACGTTGACCCTTTTGGCTTAGGCTTAATGACTTAATGTTGTTTTAAAAAGTGGGTTTTATGGGTGGCGCCCTCATTAAGAAATAATTTTAATTATTTCTTAAGTCAAAGCAAGATTTAATGGGGCGCATATTCCAAAGTTTAATATTGAATTAAAATATCAGATTGGGAGACTTGAAGAGAAAGTACGCCCTCATGAGAAGATTAGAGTTTTGACCTAAAATCTGATTTTAGGGTTTCGTGAAGTCAAACAAAAAATTATAAAAAGGAGGCTTGTGCATCATTTTGGATCATCTTGGAAAATACACTGTTATGCTGCCGGATTGGCTCTGGAATCGCTTCGAGGAATGAAGGCCTCCTAGCATCGGGCATCACTTCGTGTTTGAGAGACAACATCAAGTGGTGAAATTCAGTCTTTGTGAGTGCATCTTAGTTATTCATTGTGTTCAGTTCTTGCATTGTAAAATCTGTCTTTGGCATTTTATTGTTTCAGTTTATGGCATTAAATTATAGACAGCAGATTGCATGTTGAGTTCATAAATCAAAAAATAGCAAAAATATCTTTGTGGGTGTTAGTCCATTGGTTGTGTTAGGTTTAGGCGCCACCATTCTCTAAGTTACAGATTTTTATGTGGAGTTTGCAATTTTTAAAGAGAAATCGAGTTCTTCAGCTGGGGCCGTACCTTTTTATGCATTGGGAATTGTGCCTTAATCATTTGGAGTGTTTTAAGTCTGTTTCTTCATATCATCTTGAGCGCCATTGTGTTGGGAGTCTTATGGTTTAGGAATCACTTCATTTGAGCAAGGGAATAGGGAGTTGTGAGCATTTATATGTTTTCCTAGACTGCTGTTTTTAACCAGACATTGCAGATTTGTGAAAAACAGAAAATCAAAAGTTGTAATAATTTCATATGGTTCTTGAACTCAGTCAAGAAGAGACTTTATTGTATTGTATGATTCATATATTCAGCTCTAACATCTTGACAGGCATATAATATGAAATTGTAAACTGTCCAGTAGTACTGGCAGTCACTCTCCAGCTTATTGCTTTGAATTTGTATTGCTCCATTTCATTGAAGTTGTAATAGATAGATCTCCGCCCTATGGTCGCTACTATCCCACCCCGGGTTAGCAAGCACATTCTTGGTGTTGAGGGTTTTTAGTTTTCTGCAATTTCCTTCAAGCAGTAGATTTTGTATTCAGCATTTTCTTTCAAGCAGTAGACCTTGTAATCACTCCGTCATATGGTCGCCCCTCACTCCGCATTGGATTGGGTAGCACATACTTGACGTTGAGTTCCTTTCTGCAAGTAGAGTAGAAGATCCTCTGAGCAATGCTCATCCTCAGCGGTGCCATTCTGGTTAGAGTTGTTTCCTGCACGTTTTGGTTTTCTCATCTAACCTTAACGGGTGCACTGTTGTAATTCGTTAATTGTAAAAATCGAAAAAATTTGGCTCGGAATATTTCACTTCCTGTCAGGTATCGGAAGTGGCTGGAGCAATCCAGCAGCAAGTAGAGTAGAAGATCCTCTGACCAATGCTCATCCTCAGCGGTGCCATTCTGGTTAGAGTTGTTTCCTGCACGTTTTGGTTTTCTCATCTAACCTTAACGGGTGCACTGTTGTAATTCGTTAATTGTAAAAATCGAAAAAATTTGGCTCGGAATATTTCACTTCCTGTCACTTCCCTCTCATCCTTTGATGATGCTACCAAAAAGCGTCTTTTTCCCTCCAAAGAAGTGACGCCTCGTATCTACGGGCTTCCAAAAATCCACAAAAATGGGATTCCTTTAAGACCTATTGTGGATACAATAGACTCCCCGACTTACAAATTGGCGTCTTTCCTTGCGAAATTAATCGCTCCTCTGGTCGGCAATTCGGAATCCCATATCAATGATTCCTCCCATTTCATTGATTTTATCAAGAACGTCAAGCTCGATAATAATGACATTTTAGTGAGTTTTGACGTGGTTTCTCTCTTCACTAAGGTTCCCATCCCTGATGCCATTAAGATTGTCAGGTGCAAGACTAATGATGAAATTACTTCTCTTGTAGAGTTGTGCCTAAAATCTACCTTTTTCTCTTTCCAAAATGTGATCTATGAGCAAGTTGATGGCGTAGCCATGGGTTCCCCTCTCTCTCCTGTCATTGCCAACCTCTTCATGGAGCATTTTGAAAATTTAGCCCTTTTCTCCTCCCCCCTCAAACCAAAATGGTGGAAACGTTATGTTGATGACACCAATGTTTGCTGGCCTCATGGGCTGGACAAGTTAGAAGATTTTCATGCGCACCTTAACAGCCTGGTCCATTGCATCGCCTTCACTAAGGAGATTGAATCTGATGGCCAGCTCCCTTTCCTCGACATCTTGCTCATTAAAAAACCGGATGGCTCCCTCGGCCGTCGAGTGTTTCGTAAAGCTACCCACACCGACCTCTATCTCCATTCTTCTTCCCATCATCACCCGTGTCAAAAAAGTGGTATCCTTAAAACCCTCGCATTGAGGGCTTTTCGTATTTGTGATGAAGATTACCTTGATCAAGAGCTGGCCCATCTTCGTAAAGTCCTCACCCTTAATGGATACAACAGCAAGCAGATCTCTAGAGCCTTCAACCATGCTAGGAATAGGTTCTTTTCTCATCCCTTTACCCCCAAACCAAATTTCTGCCCTATCGCTTCCCTCCCTTACATTGAAGGCATTTCCCAAAAAATCTACAAGATTCTCTCTAAGAAAGGGCTTCATTGTGCCTTCAAACCTTGTTCGACAGTAAGACACTATCTCCCTTCTCTCAAGGACTCGAGGGACATATTACTTGAGTCAGGAGTATACAAGGTTGTTTGTTCTTGTGGCATTCCTTACATAGGAGAAACGGGTCGTTCTTTTTGCACAAGAATTAAGGAGCACAGTGCAGACATTAGACATGATCGGGTTGTCAAATCGGCACTTGCAGACCACTCCTTTTCAACTAAGCACCACATATTCTTAGAAAACACTCAGATCTTATGCAAAGAGGACAATTTTTTCAAGAGGAAGCTCAAGGAAGCTATCCACATTAACAACCACCCCTCTAACCTTAACCGTGATGACGGTTGGAGTCTCAGTATCGCGTGGCAACCCTTGCTTTCTAACCTTCACAACTAGCTTCTTCCCTAGCGTGGTCGTGCTCCCTTTCCCCCAACCCTAGTCTCTTTGTATTCCACTTTTTTTTTTGTTGGTTTGGCTCTCCTTCCTTTGCTCTTCTTTTTTGTTTCTTGCCTTATATATATATATATATATGTGTGTGCGTGTGTATTCACTCATATATATATATATATATATATATATACCTATTTATTTTCGTTCTTCTATCTGTTTGTCCCTTATGTATATATTTGTATTCTCATTGTGTCTTATAGCTATTTTTATTCTTTTATATATATTTTTCTCGTATTATTTCTTGCCTTTTTATTTTTTTGGTTGTATTTATTTTGTTTCATTCAATCTAATTTAATATTCTTTGATAACTCTCTTATTAAGTCTTTTTTAGTCATCTCTTTTGTTTTTATTTATTTTGTTTCATTTAATTCTATTATATTTCTATTTTTACTTTTAGTTATTTATTTATTTATTTTTGAGTCTCTTGTTGTTTTTCTTTATTCTTCTATTTGGTTCTTTGTCCCTTATGTATATATTTGTTCCCTCTTTGTGTCTTTTAGCTATTTTTTTCATCATATATATATATATATATATATTTCTCGTTTTATTTCTTGCCTTTTTATTTATTTCTTTGGTTGTATTTATTTTATTTCATGTAAATTTAATTAAATAATCTTTAGACAACTCTCTTATTAAGTCTTTTTTAGTCATCTTTTTTTTTTTTTTAATTTATTTTGTTTCATTTAATTCTATATATTTCTACTTTTATTTTTAGTTATTTATTTATTTATTTTTGAGTCTCTTGTTGTTTTCTTTATTCTGCCTTTTTGTTCTCCCTCTCTTTTTTAAAATTCTTTTCATCTCATTTTATTTATTTATATATCAATTCTTATACTTATTCTTGGTGTATACTTTTATCCATTTTTATATTTAGTTAATTTTTCTTTTAGTGTTTCTTCCTTTTGCTTGTTTTTCGCTTCTTAGTTTATATCTTTATCGATTTTTGATGTATTATTTCTTGGTTTCTTCCTTGATCTTAGGCTCCACTTCATATTTTTCTTTCCTTTTTATTTTTTTCCGGCTTTTTTCAAGTTTTCTCGTCTTATTCTTTGCTTCTCCCTCCTGAGCATTTTTGTTCCTTTCCTTCCGTTAATAAGTTTTTTACTCTTTTTTTTTCCTCCTTTCTTTTGCTTTGTGTTGTTTCCATTTAATTTGGTTTTACATTTATCTTTTTCTTTTTCTTTAATGTTTTCCTTGAATTACGTGCATCTTTCCCTCCTCACCCTTCCTTTTTATTTAGTCTGAGTCTGCAATTATTCATTTTCTCCTCTGGCTCTCTTACATCCTGATGATGGATCATGGAGTGTGATTCGAAACGTTGATGCAAAAAATCCTTACACAATCAAATCCAGAAGCAATACAAATCTAGGATATGTGTGTTCCTGCTTGTTCTGCTGGCAAACAGAACACGCTCGAACATACTGTAGAACATAAGTTTTCAGGCCTTTCCAAGTAAACCGCTCCCGAACCATCTTATATGTCTTGTATTACCTGGGATGGCCCGCCATAGGAAGATCATGAAAGGCTCTCAAAACTGTATCCCTGACCTCAGAACCAGGAACCAGAAAAATCCGCCCCTTTGTAAATGATCAAGTCATCTACAATGGTGTACCTGCTATCCTGCTCTATCCCATCAACAATGCTAGAAGCCCATGGGTTCTTAGCATACTCTGCAATAATCTGATGCCTCCAATCCTCTGAGATCTGTGCCATGGCATTCAACTGAGGTCTATGAGACAAGGCGTCAGCTACAACATTCTGCTTTCGCTTAATGAAAGTAATATCAAAATCATATGATTGTATTTTGCTGACCCATTTCTGCTGCCTCTCATTTAGGTCTCGCTATCCAAGGAAATGTTTCAGGCTATTGTGGTCTGTGCGCACACTGAACTTGCTGCCTACCAAGTATTGCCTGAACTTAGCCAAAGCATGCATAATGGCTAACATCTCCTTGTCGTAAATGTTGTAAAACCTCTCAGGACCCCTAAGCTTCCTGCTCTCAAAAGCAATAGGGTGTGTCTCCTGCATCAAAACGGCACCAATGCCCTCTCCTGAAGCATCGCAAAATAGATCAAATGACTTCGTAAAGTCAGGCAATGCTAGCACTGGACATGAAGTCATGATCACCTTAAACCTGTCAAAGCACTCCTGCGCCTGTGGTGACCAAGTAAAAGCCCCCTTCTTCGTCAAATCAGTAAGGGGTGCGGCGTGACGTGAGAACCCACTAACAAATCTCCTGTAAAAAGCACACAACCCAATGAAGCCTCTGAGCTGTGTAAGGTTCTCAGGTACTGGCCACTCAACTATGGATCGGACCTTCTCAGGGTCCATACTCACTCCCTTGGCACTAATGATGTGCTCCAGATACAACTCCTCCATACCTAGCTCACACTTGGATTCCTTGGTGTAAAAGGACTCCTCAGCCAAGATACCCAAAACTGTCTAAGTGAGCCAGATGCTCCTCCCATGACCTACTGTATACCAGAATGTTGTCGAAGAAGACCAATACAAATCTCCACAGCTGAGAACTGAAGACCCTGTTCATGGTAGCCTGGAAGGTGGCAGGTGCATTGGTTAGACCAAATGGCATAACCAAGAACTCGAAGTGACCGCAATGGCACCTAAAAGCGGTTTTCTCAATGTCCTGCTCCCTCATCTGAATCTGAAGGTATCCTGATCTCAAATCAATCTTCGTAAAGAAGATAGCACCATATAACCTATCAATCAGCTCATCAATGTGTGGTATCGGGTACCTGTTCTTAATCGTCCTCTTGTTTAGCTACCGGTAGTCTATGCACATCCGCAGTGACCCATCCTTCTTCTTCACCAATACAACCAATGAAGCAAAAGGTGACTTGCTAGGTCTAATGTGTCCCATGGCCAATAACTCATTGATGGTCTTTTCAATCTCATCCTTGAGTCGTTTCGGATGCCTGTAGGGTGTGATTATAATGGGCTTTGCGCCCTCCTCCAACTCAATGATATGCTCCGTGCCTCTGTCTGGAGGTCTACCAGGTGGAATGTCACTAAACACTTTGGAGTGCTTAGTCCTCAATATCTGAATGTCTGGGTGGTACTCACCCTTCTGCTGCTCCTGCTATGCTGGCATCAACAGACACTCTGTAGCCCAGTCAACCATATCATGACGAATGAGGCTCTCCATCCGTCTGAACGAAACCATCCTCAGATTACTGTCTCTAATGGCCTTGATGACATGAGGTCTCCCATCCACCTTGAACTTCATCTCCATGTCTCGCAGATTAAGTGTGAACTCACCCAAATCGTGCAACCATGCCATCCCTAACACCACATCAGTATCTCCCATATTAACAACATAGAATTCAATCTTGAACTCATAGTTGTTCAATCACATCGGAAGATCAGTAATCTTACGGTCACATTTGAGGGTGTACCCATCAGCCACCTTGACTCGGATACCCTCAAACTCCTTTGTCTGAATACCACGTCTCTCTACCAACCGTGCATCGATGAAATTATGTGTGGCACCCGTGTCTAGTAAAGTGATCACCTTCAGACCTGCTAGAAGTCCGCGAAGTCTAAACAACCCATCTCTCTGAAGGCTAGTCAAGTGTGCTTCCTGTAGCTTCCTTCCTCCTTCGTTTTCACCCTCATTTTCGGACCTGTCATCATCTGAAGGCTCGGAATCAGCTTGCTGGTCTGACAGATCAGATTGCTCTTTTCCCTCATAAAATCACTCCATCTGATTGTTTTTCACTTTGGGGCGAAGTGGGCATACACGTTTTTCATCGTAGGGTGCCTTGCACCAGAAATACAATTTTTTCTTCCGCAAATCATTCAATGTTTCTCTGTCAAAGGGTGGTGCATTCTGTCTCTTAGGATCAGGTGGATCCCTCCTTCTGTCAAAGGGCCTATTCCTATCAAAAGACCTATTAGGCCTCGTGTAGGGTGTCGAACCTGAAGTGAACTTGCTGCGAGGTGCTGCAAGCTCCATGTTCCGCGCCTTCCTCATGGCTTCCTGAAGGGTAGGAGGATCAAATGCCTTGACCCAACCTCTCATAGGCTCTGTCAAACCCTCGACGAAGAGTATAACACGTCTCCGTTCTGAAATGCCTGTCACCATGACTGCAACCTTCTGAAACTCACTGACATACGCATCCAAACTACCTATCTGTCTGAGCTGAGCTAGCTCTCTAAAGTAGAGTTCTGGATCTTTCTTTTCAAAATGCTCTATGAGCCTGCTGGTGAACTCCCAGTAGGTAGTAACTGCATGATGGCCAAGTGTGTACATGCCATCATGCCACCAATCATGCGCCAGCCCATCAAGATGCAAAGTAGCAAACTTAATGGCCTCATCCTCCTGCATAGGTCTCAGTGAAAGATAATTGTCCAACTTCTGGACCCAAGACCTCGCTGATGTCTTATTAGAACCATCATAGTATGGCAAGGTGATTTTGTTGACTGCATACTGCAAGTCCCTGTTCACCTGTGGTTGTGGCTGCTGGAGCTGAGGAGCTCTACGGTCAAATCTGCCTCCTCCTCTAGGTTTATGAACATCCATAAACTCGTGAAATGATAACGCCTGCCTGATCTCAGGTGCCAATGATAGATACTCACCGTGAAACCTAGTCACATCCGCTACTGACATGCCATTATGTGGCTGAAACTCCTGATGATGCCCCTGTTGCTCTGCCCCCGGAGTCGGAGGTGGGGTCTCCCTGGGTATGAATGTAGGTTGTCCGAGCCTACGCTCATGATAGATCGGTGATAGCTGTCGTGGTACTGATGCCAAAGGCTGGTCCACTCCTGCAGTCCTGCTCGACTGTCCGATCTGGATATAGTGCGGCTGTGATGGAGTATACTGCCTAATAGTGCCCATCAACTGGGACATCATGTCCATCATGTTATCATGCCTGCATCTAAACTCCTCAATAATATCACCCTCTGCATGTGCTTTCCCTGAATCCCTAAGTGTCTCTGCAGGGATCTCACGGTCTGCCATCAGGGTTGCAACACTCTTCTCGCTGCTGTTGGAGCTAGATCTGTGAATACCCAATACTCCTGACATTGTCTCACCTTCAGGAATAGGTGGACCTATCCAGTCGTCAACTCTGCCTGTTCCTATACCCTTGGTATAATGAATGATATCTCTACTCATGAAAAAGCAACCAAAAAGCACTCTGTTTTCTGAAAAAGCAACTGAAAAAGCACAGGATGGCAGGAAAACTGTGCTCTAATACCACTGCAAGAGACCAGGTGTCTCTCAACCCAAACCCTTGACGGAATATGCTGATTTTGTTTGTTTTTGTATTTTTTTGTGTTTTTGAGGATTTTTGCAATAAAACAGTAAATTGCGATTGTGCTCTAGAAGGCTTTAAAAATTCATAAAAAATAAATAAATAATAACTATGCATCAATATTGATCTCCAGATGAAGGCGCATTCATATATTCACTTCCAGAACTCAAATGACAAATGAAATCAATTACAATGAGAGAAAACAATATTTTATTTGGAAAGAACCTGTAGACTTGTAGGCGCCAGAAAACAAAGAAGAAATGTACGGCTAAAACAAAGAATGAATCCTCAAGCTCTGAAATCGATGCTGGAGCTCTGTAGACCCTAGGTGCACCAAATCCAAATGATAGAAACTGATAACTGGAGGCGTGGTTTCCTGAGGAAGGTGGTACGGCCCTGCTGGTACAGAAATGTACGACTTAGCAGCAACTCTTAATGAAGTACGGCCTCAATAAATAAGATGCTAAATCTCTGTGGAATAGTCTCTGAGAGGTCACCCCTGTCAACTGATGAATAACTCTGATAAATCCACCCTGAATCAATCCTGTAAGTGCAACTGCAACCTCTGTATGAAGTCACCAAGTACGACAATCTTCAACTAGTATTTCACAGTCTCAGTATGCCAGATCTTGAAGAGGTATCGTTCTTCAAAATCGATTGTCTGTTGAAACCCTAGGTTTTGCAAACTCCAATGCTCAGAGCAAAAAGAAGACAAATTGAATAATCAAGACATAAGAGTTCGATTTGTCTTTAGTAGTGTATATATAACCCTATCAAAATTTCGACCCCAGCTTCCTTTTTCAATAATCATTTAATAAATGATTAAATTCGTCCTTTTTTGACTTAGGAGAAAAATAATAAATAAATGGCGTCCCATTAATGAATAAATAATTATTCATTATCTCAAATATTTCACTTTATTATAAAGTATTAAAATACTTTATAATATACCATTAATTATTAATATTTAAATAAATTAATAAAGTGACTTTAATATAAAGTCAAAATTATTAATTATTTAATAAATCATTAAATACTCCATTATTTCTCCATCTGACCATCAAGCTGATGAACTGGGTCAACTCTGAGCTACGCAGCTGAACCAGGTGCCCTGCCCAAAATAGCAGCTTACGCCTGTCCGACTTTCTAAAAATAGCAAGTCTCTGAAAAACCACACTGAAGGATTCTGCGAAGGCCCAACTTGAAACAACTGCAAGAGGAATGCTCCTAAACACCGGGTAACTGCCTCAAGTGATCCTCTGCACACATCTGTCAGCCTACGAGGATCGAAATAATAGGCTAACCATATATCCAGCTGCGCTGACTAGGAAGGGAACATCACATGGGTCCAAGTCACTCACGAGACATGATACTTCATAATGAGTATTCTATTCTCCACCTCATGAAAATGCATAACAATGTGCACCAAATTGGGAAGGAGTGTTCAGATTTGATTCTTTGGTCTCCTACCTACATATTAATGTTTAATGGTTGCTCTATGATACTGATCATAAGATTCTCAGATTTTGCATTGATGTTAGCAGTGGATTGTTTGGATTGGTGTGTGCATGTTTGTCACTATGGCACCTGGAAATTAAATGTTGATGATGAATAGAAGATTTGGGATCTGGATATAACTCAATATTGGATTTATGAACTTTCAGATTTTGTTTCATGGATGGGCTTTAGACAAAATTTCAGATTTGTAGCTATTGTTCATTTCTTAATCAACCAACACATGAATTGTGTTACTAGCATACAGGTGGCTTGGTTAAAATATTCAATCAATAAGGGGTTCATGTATTAATGGGATTTCGGTTTAGAGCCAGAGGCTGCTTGTTTTGTAGGATCACAGATGTGCCAAGCTCAGTTTTGCTTTGATCAGCTGGCAGTTTTAATCAAAGTGGCGCAGCGACAACTTGGTAGTCACTTCCAGAGATTGGTTTGGGATCCTAGAATCACAACTGGTTCAGGTGGTTTCGTGGTTGTGCTAACATTGTTTGAGGACAAGCAATATTTGAGAAGGGCAGACTGTAATGTACCCATTTAATTAGGCCAAAACTGTAATTAAATAATTAATTTTAAGTTGTTGAAAAGAGTTAAATTTAAAATACAACTTAAATTAATTATTTAATAATGTTAGTGACTTAAGACAAGAAAGTTAGAATATTTAATAAAAGTCACTTTTAAAGAGGAAATAAAGAGTAAAAATAAAAAAAGTTAAATATGGTTTTCAAGAAATCTTGGAGTGGTTACGGAAGGCTGAATAAAAGATCTGGAGAAGCTCATTTTCAAGAGGCATGGTTGATTTTGGTTTAGAGAGCTTGGCTCTTTTCTCATAACCTAAGAACAAAAACCCTCATGTTCTCAGAATTGGACGAAAACCCAATTCTTACACTGGCGGAGTCACACAGATTTCTCAGTTGGTTTGAATGGTTGGAATTATGAATTTTGTGAGTTCGATTTGAGAAGTGTTAAAAGGATGAGGCCTGTATGTGTATTTTTTAAACTGCAATCCCTATTCTGAAAATTATACATAATAACTTAAGGAGATACATGGTCTAGGTTCAAAATCACAGGGAATTAAAGGTATTAAATCTGCAAAGCAAAAATTAAGCACTAGTTCAAGTAATAGAAGGCAAGGATAATCTTTTTCTGGCTGGGAGTATTATAGTAATTGTGCTTTTTAAAAATTAGATAAATTATATTCAGGGAAGAGCATATGAAAAGTCATAAGGAGAATAATCTAGACAGTTGAAGAGATTATGGGATGCGCTATGTCTAGAAGACCGTCGAATGAATCATAGCTAGTGAGAAGTGAAACGCAAGTCTTTGTTATTCTTCCAGGTGCCAATAAGAAGCTCTCACAGAAGATTTCAAAAGGATTTGATTCAAAACTTAATCACACAGAACTTGGTGGGAGATTTTAATATGTAATTCATATTATATAAATTTTCAAGGAGAATGGAGATACAAGGGAACTGAAGAGTCGCAAAAATACTTTTTCAAATGGAAGTCCAAGAGTCCAAGAATTACTAAAGCCGCCATGTCAATGATCCTCAATAGCAAACAAATTTAGGATAGGAGGAGTCGAATTCTTCATTGAATACAGTGAACCTGTATCAAAGGTAATACAGATTCTATTATTTGTGTTCATCGAATAAACACCATAGTTGGGTCGTATTTATTGGGAACGGAAGCAACTTATCCTTTTCGATGCTAAGTAATCTTCAGAAATTTGTGTTCAGTTCAATATCTTTTGGCGCGCCGCTTCATGGTCAATAGGAACAGATAAATATATTCATGGTAACAGTCAAAATTAAATAATGAATGCCTTATAATTTCCTTAAGAGTCGTGGCATGGAGTATGAAGCCCCATATTATCTTATAACATCAAATATCATTCTTTGTGAAGAACCAACTCAAAGTTCTGGAAAGCGTCAAACATAGCTTTATATTATATTCAAACCAGATATTTGCATACAGTAGTCATCGGGTTTGTGGAATCACCGGCATGCAATCCTTCAAAAGCACCGCTGTTGGGAAATATTTACAAATTATCGGGTATATCAGGAGAGACTAGTTTGGCATCAAATATTCCTTTGGAGACATGGCATGGTATATAGAAATCGATAATCAATATTTGTGTATGCTGCTTGAAGAAATCGATAACCAATAAAAATCTGAGGTGTATCATATACGTGGAACCTATCTTGCTTAATGTGGCGAGTTTATATGAAATCGGCAATAATATCATCACCGTCCATGAAGAGGGGAGCTGACATGGCTTAGTAGCTGGCTAAACAAACAAAGGATTAGGCTGCGAATCATCAGAATACAGAGCTTTGCATATGATTAAAGTACCATATGAGACAAAATAAAGAATCGTGAAGTTTGAGTTGGTTGAGCTTTATGAAGGCCGATATCATTCATTAAGTTCTTGCTCTATACTACCGCTGTTGCACTTGCTAAGGAGCACTGCATAAGGTTGGAGGGCCCACTGCTTGAGTTTAAGGGCTGTTTGTAAGTATGGAGCAGGATGTGTTGTCTAGAATTTCTGAAGTATGTATTAAGCAATGTCAGCAATGCCGGTCAGATGAACATTTATATAATTCTGTATAAACTTTCCAGCTGTTGCACAAATGTGTGTTTTGTATGATGCATTCAAGTTAATACAAATTGTTTAAAAACTTGTGTTATTAGTTGTAGTTGAAAACTTGAAAGTAATCTATGTTACCAATTTAAAAGTATAAATGCATCCATCACAATGTATAAACATTCTTAGAACAGCATATAGATGAAACTGTTTGACGAAATGCCTAAGCAATTGAAGTGGTAGAAATTGCAAAAAAAAAATATAGCAAACAAGGCTGCACATTACATGGAAGGTCAGCCTAAGGCAGGTGAAAACTGGCAAACTTGCTAGTGATTAGCATCCAAGGAAGAGATGGATAAGTCAAAGCAAAGAGATGCACTTTTTAGAGGATTCAACCAAGCAAAAGCGCACCCAAAAATGTGGCATATTGACCTAAAGAAGCACCTAGGTTTTGGGAATGGCAAACAATTTGACAAAGGCCACCTAGGGCATGAAAAGTGGCAATCACTTTAATTAAACACACCAAGGATTAAAGGGAATAACAGATAAATTGAGATGCACTTTTGGAGGGGCAAAGCCACTCAAAAGTTCCACCAAGCAGTCTTAAAAGTGGCAAAGTCTTTATGGAACTGTGCCAACCTCAAGAGGGAACAAACAAGGAGAAATAGCACACAATTTAAGTGGCATAACCATTATGAAACCACACCAAAGGAGTGGCAAACGACTTAGTGAATCGCACCTGGTAGAGAAGGTAAAAAGAAGCATAAAAGTTAACACACTTTTAGCATGGCATTACTATCTTATTTCTCTGCCATAAAATCTTAAGAAGCAGCAACCCTTTTTAAGTGAAAGGCACATTAATTAAAGTGAGTTTAAAACACGTGAATGGTGTGCTTTTTGAGTGGTGCTTACACCTCCAAACTCCACCTTGCTATACTTAATTGGCCAGCATGTTTCCAATGCCCAAGTTGAGTTATTAAAGCAAAATCACTTAGAAGAATGGCAACACCTTCGTATAAGTCAGCTTATGTTAAGGAAAAGCTAGTTTTAAAGCATGGTTGGCCTATTATTATGCAATTATTCCTCAAATAAATTTCATAAACAGGTTTCTTAAGTATTTTTCTGATTTTTTCATGTTTCTTAAGTATTTTAAATGCCATAAATTAAGGATTTCAAGGTCTGCTGTCACTGGTGAAATATTTTCAGCATAACCAGCCTTTTGTCATTATAAGGCATGCTTTCATGACTCAACTACCACTTTCTAGTCACCATTTTCAACTGTTATTGCCAAGACAAATACATGCCACACCTTGATCATTCAAACATTTGCACCTTGCCTTATATTTGGAAAAGATTTCTTAAGGCGTAGCCATCTAATATGTGCATCTTCATCTGACTTGTTCTTTCCTTCACCATTCACACACCTTCATAAATTGTTTTCCATCAATTACGTGGAGTTTTCTAGTGATTTTTCCACCTCTAAATGATGCTACACTTGAATTGATGTCTCTCTTTCGTCCTGTCAAACCAAATGACTTGATCTCCTCTTGAATCACTCTCTGCTTCTTCTTTCATATATGTGGTTATTGTCAATCCAAGATCAATGTTTGCTTGGAATAGTATAACTTCAAATCATCCTACAAGAGTAGTTAACCAAAATACACTAGGAATGGACAAGCATTTGCAATCTAACTAGGAGAGGTCATAATTAACTAGATAGACATGAGGCTGAGTCAAATAATGCCAAAAAAAAATAGAGACTGCGAAAATTGAGTTTCGTATGAGTACCACAAATTTGGTGCTTGCATCTTGGGCAGAAACATAGTCAATTAGATATTTAAATTTATTGCAAAACCCCATTGAAACCCTATACTATGTGCATATTTGTAAAATATGTATATAGTTTTTGGTTTGAAATCTCAAAGAGCTTCCTCTTATAAGTTGAAGAACAATTCTACTATATGTATTGTTTTGTTTTGTGTTATCATGCAAGAGATAAATTAAAATGCTAACATGGCTATATTAAAATGGTATACACATAAGGAAGATGAAGGGACATCTTGGCAGTTACAAGAAATGCAACTGCTCACCTTTTGTTAGTTCATATTCTATATTCTATCTTTTTTGGAAGTACTCCCAACCAGATGTGTTGAAGTCGCTTGATACTATCAAAGATGTGTGTAATCAAATACAACAAATTGGGAGTTCGTGATTTGACCATATGTGCCTATAGAAATAACAAAAATGTTGGTAAAGTGTAATGTCCCCTTTTTCTTCCCTAAATCCACCCAATTTTAATAGTGTTTTTAAACACTAGTATATATATTATATAATATTAAAATATAAATAATATAATTAAATAAATAATAAATAAAATAATATAAGAATACTCTATTGGGGTTGACCAAGATGGAGGGAAATAAAAATAAAAAATAAAATTCCAAGGACGAAAACCCTTGTGAATTTGGTGAATTGGACGAAAACCTAGCTCATCTTGTGGAGGACTCATAACGGAGTTCTATTTGCACTTCATTGGAGACATTTGGAGGTTGGAGCAGCATTACATAATTAGATTTGCAGATCAGATTTGGAGCAGAATTATTGTAGCATTTTGTGAGCAGATTGCATGAGGGTTTTGCCCTAATTTGGAAGGCCACTTGGAACAGACGTGAGCGCCCACCTTTGGAGGGCGATTTTGCATATTTGAGCAGCAAGCCCTAAGCAATTACCAAGGAGAAATTTTCCCATCTAGGGTTTGATATTTGAAGACAATTTTGCATATATTTGGTATGTATAAATCATAGTTGCGGATCTGATTTGTAGAGCAGAAATCTGGGCTTATGTTTAGCATGTTTGAGCCCCTGAGTTCTTTGTAAAATCAGTCCAGAATATCCAGTTTTGTAACAGCAGAAGTTATCTACAGAAAATCAGATTTGTATTTTGCATTTGGATGCCCTATCTTGTGTTTTTCATGGTGGATTTCATGTTTGATATGAATATCAATTAGTAGCATCATTTGGCATGTTTATTTGTCATGTTTGGGCACTTGTATGTTCACTGTAATATTTTGTTTGAAATCAGAAATCAGAATTAGGGTTTGAGCAGAAATAAAATTCAGAATTTTAGGGCAGATCCCATTAAGGATATTTCATAAAGACGACATTCAATTTCGAAACTTGGATTTATTGCTCTAAGATAATGAGACGATCAAAGTGCTGAATTGTCCTCAATCAATTACTGAGCTTAATTTTTTTTTGTTGGATTAGGTTTTTGATATGAGATAATTCAGCAACACTTTATTCCCCAATTGCTTCTCTTGCATGAGAAAATTGTGCGCCTCAATTATGATAGGCTGAAAGCATAGTCCTCACCATCTGAAAGGCAACTATCCTACTACTTTCTTCAAGTATTTGACATAGAACATATTATACAATTAAAATCCTATTGATAACTTAAAGCATATGCACCCCATCTTGCTTTATCAATATTTTTTAAAGCTTGTAAGCTTAGGCCCAAATTTCTTTGAAAGAAAGAGAGGAATTATACTAATGTCCACAAATGACCAAAATTGGTCAATAGGACTCTTAGGTAAACCGTGAAATCAATAGAAATAAGAAAAGGGGTAAAAAAAGAAGATCCAAAAGGAGGCTACAAGCTTAAACTTAACTAAATGCACACCAAACAAAGAAACCGAAGTGAAACAAAAGTCAAAGATTAATCCACCTTGTGAAGTGCGGACCTATGTAAGGCATGGTGCAAGTCAAAAATCAAAGTCAGATCTGCTATATGGGGTGCACACATATTAGAGGCCATCAGTCATGACTTAAGAAAGGTCCAAAAATCACTTATGAATCGGCACCTAAGTGGCAAGGCCAACCGGCAGGTTCTAAAATGGGATGCATCTATTAACGAAGGTGGCATCTATTTATAACAGTCATAGCTTTTGAAACTCGAGAATTTTTTCTATAGATAGAGTAGCAATCAGAAAATAGAAAGAAATATATTTTTACCATCCAGATCAGCAGTTCAAAAAAATGAATCTGATATTTGTAGAGGTGGTGCCAAAGTTCAAAGACAAGTCAAGTCCTAAATAATAGAGATCAGCAGCTCTATTTAGTAGACATTGGTGCCAATATAGAGAAGTATTTTGTGTTTAAGCATAGATCCATTCTGTTTATTTCTTCTGACAGCAGAACATCACAGCAGACTGTAACCAGCAGAACACTAATCAGCAGTTCAACATCAGTCTTTGTAATCAGCACACGGCAGGGTTTTGAGAATTTTTTTCCAGACAGCAGAATGCCAAAATCACAATAAAATCAGTCAATTCAGCAGTCATAATCTTGTCATGATAGTCACAACAGCAGCAAAATATCTTCAAATCTGTCTTTCTTCTGTTATTCATCTGCAAATTAAAAGAGAAATCAGTCATAGGAGCAGTTTGATGAGAATTTCTCCAGTTCTGATTTTATATAACAAGATTTTAAACAGAGATCTTGTTACAGCATTATAGTGTTTTATTCAGATTTCATATATTGAAGAAGGCAAATCAGAAGACTTCAATCTTTTCAATTTGCAGTATTAAACCCTTTCCACGCATGTACCTTCTGCACCAATCCATGATTTTCCAAAGGTTCGTGAAACTGACCTATGCCATGGGTACAAGGTTGCTCAAAAATGAATGGACAGTGGCCTTGTTCAATCAGGTTCGTTCCCCATCTCTGCACAAAACCTTGAGTTCATTCTATAATGTGTCAGACACTAAAATCCAGGGAAGAGAGGATAAATCAGTGGACGGACAAGTTCTTTGCAAGCCTACTGTTGTACCCCAAAATTAAAATTTTTGTTACACTTAGGCATTTTGAAGAAATGAGTAAAAGTCTAGTTAAAACAGTCAAAAAGGTCAAAATTTGGGTGTGCATGTCTTGCATGAGGGGTTAAAAACGCAAAATTTTCAAATTTTGACGATCTGGGTCTGCTAAGAGCGGCTCAAACGACAAAACCCAGATCTCAGTTTTTCATCCCTAAATTTTAGGAAAACTGCTATTTTAGAAATTTTCTAAAATTAGTAACGTTTTCTGGGTTTTTCTGGGTTTTCTTGGAAATGGATACTAGAAAAACTTTCTAAAAATAGAAAGTTGGTCCGACAGGGTCCAAACTGATTTTGATTGGTTCAAATTTCGTCCATATCAGGCTGGTGTAGTCAGAATTTCAAAATAGTCAGTTTTGCCCTTGTGGGTCTATTCTGCTTTTTCAGAAGCACATCAGGAGCTCCGAAGTCATTAATGGAGGTCAGTCGGCTGCCAGGTGTCAGATTCAACACTCGAGCATTCAACAGAAGGTGGCTCATGAACATGCATGAAGAACAAGAAAGAAATTGAAAATTGATGAAAATTTTCTAACACGGGTAAGTTTGGGCGCCCCAGGTGAAGAAGGGCGCCCATCTTTTTTAGGGCATCAGAGGACAAAATTAAGGTTTGTGCCTCCAGTCAAACCTGCTCATTTCTCTGCCTGCTCCGCGATCGATCCATTGGTGCAGTCAACGGATTATTCAGTCAATCAGGATTCAACGACGAACAGGGGAGATTCACACAGAAGACGAAATGAAAAAGTTGAAAATGACCAAAAATTGACTAAGTGTTGAGATTTTGGGCGCCCCTGGTGAAGAAGGGCGCCCAAGTTTTCAAGGGGTCTGTCAGATGAATTTGTAGATGAGTGTCTTATATGATCTCTTCACGGTTAATCCAGCTTTCAAACGAGATACTCAACACGCCTATCGAAGGTCGCAGTCGCCAGATCTAAAGCACCAAACAGAGGGCCCGACGAAGGTTAAGAACAAAGATTCAGAAGCAAGCAACAGAAAAGTGAAAATTTGACTAAGTATGGATAAAATAGGCGCCCCCAGTCAAGAAGGGCGCCCAAACTTTTGAGGGGTCAAATTTCACTTCCCAACAAAATCTCTTCCAGAAGACCCCTTCTCATTCTTCGTTAGCTCCGCGATGAGCATAACCATCAGTCAATCCGACGCCCGAAGATCCAGATTCGACGAGATCATCTGTAGAAGAGGAGTCAATGAAGAAATTTGAAGATCATAAAAATGACTAACTCTGGGTAAAATGGGCGCCCCTGGAAAGAAAAGGCTCCCATGAAATCAAAGGTCAAGATGAAGTCTTTCGCCAGAGGTCCCTCCAGAACTTCTTTCTCAGAATCAGTCAGGCTCTGCCATGAAACCTTTAGCTCGCCTATCGGATCAATCTGCAAACGAGAAATCAGAGGCGAAGTAGCATGTCAAAATGGTAAAAAGTTGAAAATATCAAAAAATAAACTAACACTAGAGGAAGTGGGCGCCCAAGGTGAAGGGCGCCAAACTTCTCATGCCTTAGAAGATTTTTCAAGATTTTCAAAATTACAAGGAGAAAGAGGCATCCAAGTGCATTGAACTGAATATTTTAGGGTTTTGGAAATAAAAGCAAAGAAAGCAAAACCTAATTCAAAGCCCTAAAGTCTATTTAACATCATTCTTTCATGTAATTTTCATTATTTTTGCAGGTAGCATCCAGAGGAGAAAGTTGGAGCAGCACGGTTGAAGAATTTTTGTGATTCAAGAATCTGTCGTTGCTGGTTTTTCATCAGATTTTTCAAATCAGCAAGCATAAACCCCTGCCTTTTTAAGCTTTTTCATCCAGAAGATCGAATTTTTCAAGCAAAAGGCCAAGGCATTCCATTTTTCAATCATCTAGGTCTTTTTGCCTCAATCTTCTATAATGTCCCCGTTTTCAGCGTGATCTTGTTTGGAGATGGTTAGCCTTTTTTTGGGACCCTTGTGGGCTAACTGGATTGGTTAGAGGGTTAGTGGTACCTTCTGGAGAGTTCGGTCGATTTCATTTTCTGAGATCGTGGATACGCTCATTGCAGGCCTTGGCAGTACAGGAGTTTCTTTGCTTCTGACGGCACTGAATTTTGTTAAGAATTGAGGGAGATAGGCTTACTTAAGTGATTTAAGTTATATTTTAACTTAAAGTCTTTTTATAAAGTCAAATTGACTTTATAATTCTTATATCACTTAAATAAAGTCTAAAGTGAATATTTTAAGTTATATCTTTTAATCACTTAAAGGAGGCGCCAAAAATCAAAGTCTAGACTATGGAAAGTGACTTAAGTTTATTTCCATAAATTTAAATGATATAAAACCCTAAAATGTACGGCCTCCTTGGGTTTTCACCTCCTTTGCTATATAAGGGATTTGGGCAATGAGAAACTCATCGTTTTGAATATTTCAACTTTGCCTTGGAGGTTTTTTCCCTTGCTTTCATCCTGTGATCAGGTTTGCAGCAAATCCACCATTGGAGAACGAAATCTCTTCAGTGTGAGCACTTGCGAGGCTGTGAGAGATCAGCTGAATTGGTGCAAATTTAGAGAGCTTCATTTCAAAAGTTTTGCAGTGCTTCAACAGATTTTTTGTAGTGTTCTTCATCAGAAACAGAGGGTTTATTGGTTGGTGTTCTTCCTTCACCATGGCAGGGTTCATGGCTGTTTGGGCGCACCTTCTAAGATGTTGCAAATAAGGTTTTTTTGGGTTTTCTTGGAGAAACGTCTTCTTTTCTGAGGATCTCTCTTTATGATCTTGGGCGCCCTACCTATACTTCTCTTTGGCTTCAGTTTCAGACTAAACTTTGCAATCTGTAACTTTCTACTCCAGTTTTCGTCAGTTCTTCACTATTTTGATCGGATTTCTTATTTAAAAAATTTGAAGGCTTACGGGTATGTTTGTATGTTTTAAATCCATTGTTGATGATAATAAACACCTTCTACAATTTTAGTTTGATTAAATTTGCTCAAGTTTTCATTCTGTGAGCTTTTATATGATGCGCCCCTTCTCTTTTGTCTACAAAATTTCTCTAAAAAACTAAAAAACACAAATAGACTTAAGAAAAAGACAGGGGTTTGAGCAGTGAGCTAGCAAGGCTCATCACAGTGGTATCAGAGCATTCAAACATCATTGTCAAGTGCCAAAAACCAAAAACACAGCAATCAAAAGTTTATATCAGCATATATCAGTTTTACATGACAAGTGTTTGACAAAATTCCCAAGGCAGAAATTGAAATGTTTTGAGTCTATATTAGCAAGGCTCATCACATCTTCTGAATAATTTTTCAAAAACTTCATCAAGTTGCAGCAAGTGCTTTTATTTTGCATGTCGGTAAAAACCTCAGTGCATTCAAATTTCAACCATCTGGGTCCTTTCCAATCAGTCTTCTGAAGAAAACCCATATCACAGTTTTTTTCCAAGAAAGTTTCAAATCCTAGGGTTGGCTGCTTTTTCAATCAGCCATCAGGGTTTTGCAAATCTAATCAAGTGGGTCCATTTCTAATCATATTCTGAACAAAACCCAGGTGCCAGCTTTTTTCAAAAAAAAATTGAAGAAAATTAGGGTTTGCTGCTTTTTCAGGTAAAATTCAAAATTTTCAAAAACGGACGATCTAGGTTGTCTTGCAACTAATCTTTGAGCAAAACCCATATCTCAGAAAAATTTCTCAAAAATCTGTCCATTGGAGCAAGAAAATCAGCATTCTAAAAATAGAAGTTGCTCAGAACTTGTCAAAATCAAGGCGAGTTTACAGTCATTCTTCGAGTTTTCCGAAATGGAGTACACTCCCAATGTTTTCAAGACTGAATCAGCTCTCTATCACAATTACATCAAAACAGCTGAGACAGACTTGCATCATATCAAGCCGGTGTTCGATCTATATGCCTTGGAGAGAGCAGGCAACACTTCAATTAAGAACCTAGGACATTCTGGACTCCTCGCAGCAGCGTCAATTCCTATATCAGTTCAGAGCCTTGAGTTCGTAATCGCTTGCATTAAGCATTACAACCCGGCTACTAGGGAGATCCAGTCAACAGATGGCAGATTGATTTGCAGTCTAAAGCCTGATATGATCGAGAAGTGTTTTTCCATTCCCCCGTGGCCTGAAAGCATTACTCTCTCAAAGGGTGAATGTGAAAGGATATGGAATATGCATAAAGATAAATATAGTAAGAAGATTGCACAGAGATGGATGAAAGAAAAACATAAGACCTTGCCAAAGAACGTTGGGCGAGGGGAGTTTAAGGACAAGATTGCCATCATCATTACTTTGCTCAACAAGGTAACTGGCTCAGAAGATGCCACCAAGTTTCAACCTTGGATGTTTTATTCCATACCCCACATCATGAAGAAAACCGAATTCTATGATTGGCCTACTTTGATTAGTGACTGCCTACATCAACAAATAACAAAATACTTCCAGTTTCATGTATTCCACATGGTGTCATACCTAGTCTACCTGGTGGCCTATCAAGGTCAATTCAGAGGGTTAAATGCTGAGGGATCATTGAGCGTACAACACATATATAACTACTATCCCCAGTTGGAGTTCACGAAGCCGTTGCACCACTACAAAAGGGTGAACGAGGCCTTTTTGATGTACACAGTGCGGGACCTGGACAATGAGTTGCATGTCCATATATCTTCAGTTGCCAGGGTAGCAATGGCAGATTGGGCGGATTAGTTTATACAGTTTCCCACTTTCACCTATCTCAGGGTCTATGGCTATTCAGGTGCCCCGCTCATGTTGCCAAGGTACCCGTCAAATGAAGTCATCTTCATGGAGTTCTTGAAGCAGGCCCACGGTGTCCACACAGTCTTGAGGAACAGAAGGAAACCCTCCCTCCATTTTCCATTAGGGTTGGGAATTTATACATGCAGGACTACTGTAGATGCCAAGACAATAGGAGAAGAGTTAGATAAATTCGGCCTCAAATCTTACAGCGAGAGACGATCATTTGACCCTCATGGTGTCTACGCTGGCCGATTAGAGAAGAACTATGATCATATAGCCGCACTTGAAGTTTTTTGGGCTAACTGTGCAGATGAGTTTGAGGTGCGGAGGCGTAGTTACAGCAGGCTCACTCTCCATCAGATGAAAGACTGCTTAAATGAAGATATAGAAGGGCTATCAGATGATGATGGAGATGTGCTTCTCCCGATGTATACTCAAAAGCAAATCGAAGATCAACCTCTTCCATAGGTCAACTGGGCTAATAAAGAATCCCTTTCAATCAAAGACGGGACAAGACAAGTCCTTGAGCATAGCAAGGTTTTCCTAATCCTTAAGAGGAAAAACTCCATTCCGGTAGCAGAGCCGCCAAGGACAATTCCCTCTTCCTCCAGAGCACAGTCCAAAGGGAAGGGTAAAAGTTAGTCTCGGGAAGGGTAAAAGTTAGTCTCAAGAAGGCGTCAAAGGTAGTAGATCAAATAAAAATGTAAAAAGAAGGTTGGATTTCTCAGGCATAGTCATACAAGAGCAGCCTACAGCTGATTCAAAAGTTCCTCTTGACGAGCCCATATCTCAAGAAGAAGTAGAAGAACCGCCTTCAACACATGTTTCTGTACCTTTGACAGGTTCTTCACCAATTCACATTGATCTTGATATCGAAGATGATGAAGAGATTGCAGTAGCACCTCCTAGGGAAGTTAGTAAAGATACTACTGTATCTTGGCTTGAGAACTCCTTAGGAAGGGTAAGAAGAAGGCCTTCATATCAAGTGAGTGTTGACGATCTCGATAACATCTATCAAGAACCTCCTAAGAAGAAGGCAAAGAAGCAAGTTCACTTTGATAGGAATCCTGATAACGAGATAGTCATGGAGACTGCATTGCCCAGGATAGTCATGGAGACTGCATTGCCCCCAGAAGACAAGAACAGGATAAATCTCGGTAGAAATACCAGACATGCAGATTTCATCATGGTCAAGGCTAATCTCGGTAGAAATACCAGACATGCAGATTTGAGTCTCTTCAAAGTTGTATCCGAAAACCTTCAGGAAAGAGTGCTTAAAGATGGAGAAGACAAGGCAGCCCTCAAGGCTGAAAATCAGCAACTCAGGCTTTTCATTTCAAACCTTGTCCATGGTTCTTCACAAGCAACCCAGTTGCTGCCCCAGATCTTAGAGACACCAGCTGATCACTCTCAGTTAAGACAGCTAGTCATTTGTGGGAAAGAGACTCAGGAGTGGATCGAAAGCTTCATTGTCAGAGGAAAGGAGATTTTGGCACGGATGTTCCAGTTGAGAGAAAACACTCATGAGCTACGTCAAGGCATCCAAGGGTTTGAACAAACACTGGCTGAAGTAAAACCGAGACATGAGATCATCATTGCTGATTTAGACACGGCTTACGGTTCAGCAGTTTCAAGATAACACAAGAGACAAAACATTGCCTAAGAACGTCGGGCTTGAGGAAGTACAAACTCAGTTCTAAAATGTTGTTCGCAGTTGCAATCCAGTTGGCAGAAGGACAAGTCATATTTCGGTGATGTCAGCAAAGTTCAAGAAAGCGGCCAATGAGGTCGAAGATTTCCTGAGATCTATTGCAGATGTTGAAGACATTCTTGAAAAGCGGTGTTTTGCTATTGATGGCATAGATGCATCGAATCGGGACACAATCTCTAACTTCCTAGCGGATGTGATCGAGCTTTAAAGCAGCTTTCTTCCAGAAGCTTTCTTTCTCGCTTTCTTTCTATTCTTGGAATAAATCTTATCCATTCTTTGAGGATAGAAAAAGGATAAAATGTAATAGTTGGCGTTTCCCGCTTTTTATGCTTTCTTAGGGTTTTAGATGTTATCTTCTTTCTAGATTTAGTAATAAAGCTTGCTTGCTGAGCAAGCCCTAGATTGAGAAAGCGAGGAGATTTTAGGGTTCCCTACTCCTCTGCTTGTCTATAAATAAGAGCCTTTGCTGAAATATTCCGGGCCAATTTTTTTTCGTTTTTCAATTAATAGATTACAAAGCAGTGCACCCGTTAAGGTTAGAGGAGAAAACCAAAACGTGCAAGAAAGCAACTCTAACCAGAATGGCGCCGATGATGGCGAGCATTGGTCAGAGGGTCTTCTATTCTAAATGCAGAAAAGAACTCAACGTCAAGTATGTGCTACCCAATCCAATGCGGAGTGAGGGGCGACCATATGACGGAGTGATTGCAAAATTAAATGCTTGAATTAAATGCTGAAACTGGAAATACTCGACACCCAGAATGTGCTTGCTGTCCCAAGATGGGAGAGTAGCTACCATAGGGCGGAGCTATAACTATTACAATAACTTAATTGAAATTGAAAGTTACAACCAGATTTGAACAAGACAGAATGACTGCCAGTACTACTGTCAGTTTTACAAACAAGAAGCATTCGCCTGTCAATATCTCATGAGATTAACGGATCAGCATTACATCATTGAGAACCACTCTTATCTTGGATAGTGATATCAAAACCACAATGCTTTCAAGGATCAAATACTGATTTCTGTTTTCTGTTACAAATCTGCTCATTAAAAATGCATAAACAGCAGTCTCTAGAACTACTCAAATGCTCATAACTTCCACTTATGACTTCCTATTGACTTGAAATGACATGCAATATACTTCAATGATTTAGGCGACCAACTTAAGACTCTACGACTGATCACAAAGCTTCAGATTTATTTTTCACGAATTCCAAAGCATAAACAAGAGGTACGGCCCAGCTGAGTAATTCGACTTAGCTTTAAAAATTAAATACAACACAATAAAATCTGAGATTTGAAACAAAGATTCGCCTCTCCCAGACAATGCTATAAATGCAATACCCAGAATGCCTTTTTTTGTATTTTTTGACTTACAATGAAAAACATGGATCTGCTGTATTAAATGATGCTAAAATGCTGAAAACACTAAAATGCCAAAACAGATTTAACGATGCAAATAACTAAACACCATGCACGAGCTAAATGCAACTCACAGATACTGAATCACCACTAGATGTTGTCTTCCAAACACGAAGTGATGCCCAAGCTAGGAGGCCTTCATTCCTCGAAGCAGTCCCAGAGCCAATCCGGCAGCATAACAGTATAGTCGTCAAAAGATAATGAAATGATGAACTAAGTCTTCCTTTTATAATTTCCTGTTGACTTCTCGAAACCCTAAACTCTTCTTCAAGTCAAAACCCTAATCCCCTTCAAGAAATGGCGTCCTTTTCCTTCAAGCTCAAAATTGATCTTTTTAATTAAATTCAATATTTTAATAATGGCGTCCACTTTAGAGCTTGGTTTAACTTTAGAAAATTATGAAATAATCCTTTATGAAGGCGCCACCCTCAAGAGACCACTTTTCAAAACAACTTGAAGTCAACAGACTAGGCCAAGGGGGTCAACGTTATAATATAATATTAAAACGTGACTTTAATTAAATATCTCAACTTATCTCTCCAACTGCGCCCTGAAGCCATCAACGAGCAAGCCAACTGATCAAACTGACATAGGAAGTCAACCATGCTGGACCCAACTGACTAACTGCCAAAAATAGAATTTACTAAAAATAGTAAATTCCGGAAAATGCTCAGAATGTCAAGATGAACACACCACTGCGAAGCTCTCTGAAAACCCAGAAAGAATCCGCCATAGAAACCACCAACTCCGAGCAAAGACATCCTCAAAAATAGGAAACCCTAATTTTACCTTCCGACTAGCTTTCGGGTTTCCAGAAAAAAGGCCAACGGTCACTGGAAAGATCATGCTCGAGAAGGGGACATTACAATCATTAGTTTTTCTTAACCGTGCTAGTGAGAACAAAACGCTGAGCCTATTGTGCCTTCTATTTGTTACTCAAGTATTGTTCAAATTGTGTTGTGATAAGCAAATTGTTGAGCCTCTTTAGCCAACAAGGAGTTAGTGTAATTGCTGTTTTCTAGCGTGTAAGAGCAAGATTGCAAGCCTCTTTAGCTGCAACTTCTTGTTCCAGGCATGTTAGAAGGGAGTTTTGTTCCAGAGATTTGAGTAATAAAATCATGAGCCTCCTTTGCCTTGGTCCAAAATCTCATATTTCCGTTATTTATGTTCCGCTTTTATGATCTTGATTTCAATTTACAATGAAGTGTGTAGGTGTTTGTTGAGAGAGAGGTTATTGAAGTACTTTGTCAGAAAATCTACCTTGTTTATTTCTAATTTCTCTTGCTTTGCTATTACTTGAGAAGTTAGGAACGTCTCTAGTTTAAGTTAGTCATAGTTGAAGTTCTTTAAATCAGAAAATCTCAGCTGCGGCGTTTGTGTTTAATAAACCTTGTGTTCTAAGCTAATCAAAAAGATAGGCAACTTAGTTTTAGTTTACTTTCTTTCAAACACCATCAGCAAGAGGGAGCTTCCCCTCCTAATTTGAAGAGCAGTTTATCTGTGCATAGCTGTCCGTTTCAAATACGCATACCAGAGGTGCGAATTTAAACGCCAACACCTAGCTCAGAGGAGATCAAAACATTTTGTATACTTGTTTGTGAAGAATAATTGAAGTAAACCTTGGAATGTGAAAAATATTGGGAAAGTAACATGCTAGAGTGCCAAAAGAAAACTGGAAAGAAATGGTTAAGAGAAAAGAAAGTAAATCTGCCAAAAAACAGAATTAGACGTGAGTTCATAAATGAGTTTTTTATCATATTCACACTACTCAATTGGGTCACAAAACGAAAAGAAGCCCAAAGTTTCAAACCATGGATGTTTTACATCATGAGCACTATATGTGATAGAAAAGAACACTTTGATTGGTTCTCGTTAAAGTGAATGCTTGCATAAACAATTGATTGAGTTCAAGCAGACTCGTGAATTCAAGATGATATCGTATATCATGCATTTCATACCACACATCGGCACATTTGCAGCATTCAATAGTGTAGAGCCTCATTAGCACACTCATATACATCAACATTTGCCACAATCTGAGTGTATTGAGTCTCTCAAACATCATAAGAGAGTGAATGATGCCTTTCTTATGCACTCTATATGAGGAATGGAGGATCAAATGCACATACAAATTTTATCAAAAGAAAGTGATATAATTTCAGATTGGACAGACTGATACATTCAATTCCACACTTTCACATATATGATATATCCAAGTATTTGGCTTTGTGTCTTACCCATATATGTTGTCAAGGTATCTGAGTGACAAGATCATTTTAATGGAATATCTTCACTAGGTCTCAAAAGTGCACTTTCTATTAAGAGGGAGACACAAGTTGGGGGTTGGTTTCCCAATTCAGCTGGAATATGCAAATGCAAGAATGCTACAGATTTCAAATTCATCAGCAATGAGATGACCAGGTTCAATTTTAAACCCTTCTATGAGAAATGCACATGACTCGAAGAGCATCACCTCTGGAGGGCATCCATGACATGCCCTAGACAAACTCATCCCAAACCCATTTGGACTGAATATAAGGGTCAAGACATGCAAATCCAGCTTCATAGTGCCTAAAACAAACTGCTTTTCAGAAGTGAAAAAAATGTCTCCTCTTTTTGATAGGTAAAGTCTGTAGAGGGCTTTAGTTGTTAATGGGAAAGATAGATTCCTGCATAATTTTGCATTAGAAGGCTTGTTAAGGAATTTCATTAAAGCTCAGGCCATTGTGGTTTTATGGTGTTGACTTTATGTCTACATTTTACTAATGGAGATAATAGACTCCCCCTCTGTATTTAGTAGGTTGATTATTGATGTAATGTTCATAATCTGACCCTTTACCTTGAAAGTCCATGCCTGGGTTTTAGTATTAGTTCAGTATTCAGTAAAATCTCAAGGAACGAGTATGACCAGCACATAAAGTTTCAAGGGCTTAGACCTTGACCTACCAAGGCTCTAAAAAATAGATTATCAAATAAAAACTTTCATTCCAGAGAGCTTTTGTATAGATTGATATATAAAGCTATTAAAGTTCCAATTCAAACTTGATATGTGCCTTAACTAGATAACACGGTTTTGAAGATGTCTTGCATAAGCATCTTCAATAAAAAGAATTTATAATAGGTTTCTTAATATAAAACGAAAAACTAAAGAAAATATATTTAGGTTAACGGAGAAAAACTTTCATTCCTGAATTATTTGTATAAGTAGATATATGAAGCTATTTGTAGTTCTGAGATCCAAACGTATTATCTGCCTTTACTAAATAGGTAACCCAATCTTAAAAAGATTGCATTAATATATTAAGGAAAAAATATTTAAAATCTTCTATATAAAACCAAAAATAACAAAAGAAAAAACCAACCCTTGATATTTCATTTGAATAAAGAAGTGAAATTTACAATTACAAAGAGGCAGAAAAACAGAACGAGCCTATATGCTCAACATTGAGCACATGGATCAGCATAATTTCAATACCTTATAATTTTTTCTACAAGACGTCCAAACGTGTCCACAATAAGAGCTTCACACTTGCTATGCTGCAAATTATCCTGTAGATCTTGCATGCAAGCAGTCAAATATTCTGTTGCCCCTTCCTCTGTGTGATTTGTATTTGCCACACAACGTGCAATATCTGCAAGATCAGTCATCTGCAAAGTCAAGAAGTAAGTCTCATAGCATTAAAGAAAGAAAGAAAGAAAGAAATTATATTTAAATCCATAGATGGACAAAAATAGATAAATGGGACTTAAAAGTAGATCCAGTAATGATAGGAGGAAGGAGTCAAAAAAGAACTCCAATGCCCAAAAGAAACAAGAAACTCCAACCTAACAGCTAGAAATCAAAAACAATTCTAATTAGGTTATAAACCCAACATGGGTAAACCATAAACATGACAGAGAAAACAGTGCCACATGATACAAACATTCGAATAACCATGTGAAATAAGAAAATATTATTGATGTGCATGTTTAGCTTATATTCATATTAGATCCCTAACATTCAGACATAACTAAAGCACAGCATTTAGCAGAAAAATAATCATCAGAAATCAACAGCCAGTTCCCTGGAAATTCATTCCAGAATAAAAGTGACTAAGTGAGCCCCAACAACCAAGTCACATCAAGATTGAAAACATTCATCCCTAAAAACTAAAACTTTCCATAAGATAAACTTGTGATGCATGAGTTACATTCCATTCTGCAATGCTTTACTTTTGATCTTTATAGACAGTAGGGATGGTGGAAATCATCCTTTTCATTGTCAAGAAAGAAAAGCTACGTGGGTCTAAGGAGTATTCTAGGAACATGCAAATTTGAAAATCCGACGAAGCAATTAACAGCTACTTTACAGCTGCAAGTTTCACTATGAATGGAACAGAAAGACATTCCTTGTAAAACATTTTAAAAAAATTAAAACAATGGCAATAAGCCTTTTAGCAGTCATATTAACACTTTCAGACAGACAGTTTGTGTAGCAACCCTTATACTATATTAATCATGACAACTGCCAACCAGATGATGTGGGTAGCAATACAGTTACTATATTCAGCATGATAGCTGCAAGCTACTAATAAAAAAGATTATTTAAGATTTCTAGAAAACAAACATGATGCAAATGAAATGCACTTTGGAAACAAATCTACATCCCTATTATTTTAGGTATGCTACTTCCATAATATAAGAAAACGGCAGCAACACAAACTTGTACTAACAGATATAAATCCTTGAGAATCTGAGATTGACAAAGCTTCGGATTTCAATAAACTTAATCTTTTCATATGTAAGTTTTGCTACTAATTAAGTGTGATGCTTGCATTCTCAAATAAAAAGTAAAACACTTCTCTAACTAATTCACTGTATTTGTGTGATTATAACAGTCAACTGAAAAAAAAATCCATTTACTGATAGTTTTCATTTTTTGAGATAAAACCGAAAAGAACTACAAAAGAAAAATGACATATATAACACAAGGAATTGATATCCAAATGTCCAACACGTCCAATTGACTCTCTAGGATGAACTGATTAACTAACAAATTTTCAAAGAAAATAAGTTGCATACCTGCACTGTGTCTTCAGCTCCTGCCAAATTATAGCGTTCCAGCCAAAAGAAATCAATGAGATTGGCTCTTGGAGTATTTAAACTAGAACGTGGGGTCAAGCTACCAACTGACGATGAGGCAAGACCTTGTTCAAATTTCTGTGCAAAAAAACCTTTTAAATTATTAGCACTGGGAGCCCTACAATCTTCGATAGTAGCTGTATCAATCTCATGAAGGTCTTCAACCATTCCCTCCAAATATTTATGGTGCCAATCACTTAATCCAGGAGATTGACTTTCAGATTCATTTGTAGCATGTAAATTTTGCAATTTAGTGGTGTCTGGACTGCCAGAAGAGGTTCGAAAACTTTTTGGAGTATACGATTCTACTATCTGTTCCAAAGTTTCTGCTATTTTTATCAGCCGATCATCCACATTTAAACCACTAGAATCACACCTGTCAGCATATGCACATATGTAAGAATGGGGCTCCAAATATGAGGTAGGCACTTCTTCTTCACATATTCTACAAATTACTGATTCAAGGTCTTCGATACTAGTTTGCTGGTCACCAAATGAACCTCCAAATGTTCTATAGTGCATCTTAGAAGGTGAACTACTATGTATTGCAGAGTCTTGTGATGCAAAATTCTCATCCCAGGTAGCAAATGGCTTACCTTTTGGTACTGCCATTTTGACAGAAAACTTATTTGAATCTGCAGGGTAACCTTCTGCAGACTTGTTCTGAATTTGTGATTCCAGGTACATCACATTTTTTTCTATACCTGCATAATGGTCTATACAGGAACTATTTGTCTGAGAAGCTGAATGTATTGGAACACCTTGTTTACCTGTTAAGATAGTTGGTCCATCTCTAATCAACTCACTTCTGGGAGCATCATCAAGCTTTTGGAACTTAATAGGATCAGTTGATACTTTGTTATTTTTGCTAACACCTTTCATCCAGCTCGTTTCAACAGAAGGAACCCCTTTTAAGCACTGCTTGAACTTATGAATTGAGTCTTCTTGATTTGGACCACTCTCTTTCTGGAGCTGTAGCAACCTAGTATACCGTGTCAAGATAAAAAGCATGCGTGTGTGCAGTTGCTTCAGTAATCCTACAGGCATCTGTTGCCTCTTCTCAGCCAAATCTTGTACAACACTTCCACATTGTCTACGAAAATCATTGGGAGACATCATGACACATTCACGGGCCAGAATCAAAAGGTCCTCAATTTTCTCCTGCCATTCTGGATTACAAGAATCCTTTTTCTCAAGAACTTCAAAAACATCTCCTGCAAATACTTCAAGTTCCGAGTTCACTTCTTCTTTAGCCATGTTGAATTTGCGGTGCAAGGCTCCTAATAGTTCCTGTCCAATGGTAAACATCATAGGTAGACAAGGGGAAAATGAGTTAAAAAACCTATAAAACGCAAAATAACAATACAGCTTACAAAACAAGGACTGTAGCATGAACAACTAAGCAACTAGTTAAGACAGGTTGGAAGCCCTTTGAACACATCACAGATGGAATTCTTTTATTCAGCTAGTATGTTGTGTTAGTAACCAGCCAGATGTCAATAGATTTAGAACACTTCAAAATAAACAGAAATATTCTATTTCTGAGTAATCATGTCTCAGAATTGACATCAGTCCACATAAATTTACTTAAGCAATCCAAGCCTGCAGACACTGCAGACGCATATGCTTGCATGGATTTGTTCTCCAAAAAAATAACAGATAACAATTACAACAATACAAGAAGAACTTCACCTTCAAATCATTGTCACTATGTGCTCGAGGGCAAGCTGGACGCATGCCACCTCGGGGTCCTAGTTCATGAGAGTAGCTCTTAAAACCTTTTGGGAATTTTCTACTTTGTGATTCTTGGAACAAAGGTTTTTTTCCCAGTATATCCTTCTCATTACAAGTAATGGCATCTTGATAGGAAACCTGTCAAGTCAAACGCAACACAGAAGGTTCATATTAAATTGAAAACATAGAGGAAATAGAGTAAAGCTCTATTTACAAAGAGTGTTCACATTGCAATTGTATCTACAGAAATATTCAGAAAATAAAGACTAATTGATGGAAACTGTACCTGTGAGCCCTTCGAATCAAAATTCTGGTTAGACTCCTTGTCAAGGTAAGCAGCAAAACGGTGGGAAACATTCTTCCCTCTGCCATGACCTTTTCCATAACAGTGATCAAACATTATTTCAATTCTACTTGATCATAATTTGACTGTCTCTCTTAGAACTGATATTTTCATAATGCTTTCCAACCATTCATATTTAGGAAGAGCATGATAGTTTTCTTTTTTCTTTTTTTTTCTTTTTTCACTTGGTAAATTTTAGGTGAAGTTATTGTTATGCACAGGGTGGGGTAAGCTTGGGCAACTTTTTGAAGATTTCTAAACCTGAATCACTCTCAAGTGTATCCTGTGTTGAAACCTCACCAAATGTACACTGTGGTCACAAGTTACATTGTCACAGTAAAGGGGATTTGAGCCTGTGTCATGTTCTTAAAGATGTACCTCGGTATCATTATGCAAGAATCCATTAAGTGCATAAAAATCATGGCTCTATACCTGAACATACTTTTTTTAGATTCAAATAATAGTTTCACATCTATGCTCCCCCAAGTTTCAGGAATGGGGATGGCAGGGGACGGCGGGACATGTTTCTAGTACGAGGGTGTACTTTTGCGCCATTTTTTAGGGGATGGTAGGGTACAGCCATTAAAAAAAAGGAATTTTTTTAAAAATATAGAGAAATTTCAACTACTCATATCATAACATTGATAAAGCATTCATCATAGACATTGTAGAAGATTAATACATAACATTAGACTTGAATTGAGACTTCACATGAGAATTGACAAACAAACTAAAGAAATTCAAATGCTTTCATTGTGAATGTACATACATATTACATAAGAATTATAACAAAATGCCCAAAGGCTCCAAGTTTCAACTATAAAATGACAAAAACATAGAAAATATATGGCTCCAAGTTAAATGAGCCTTTTGCATAGGTTTTGAGGACTTCGGAAGGGCATTCAAAATGGGTTTGAAGTTGTTGGCCCTGCTACACTCCCACTCCCTGAAGAATCCCCAGTCACTGCCATACTTCTTCTATAAGTTCTACTTCTAGGTCTACTTCTTTCATGCATTTGAACCTCAACCTCCTCACTATCATTACTAGTAATCTCACTGCTGCTCATGATTTCTTTTGGTTAAGAATTGAAAAGAGAGCTGCAAGTTCAAATAAAAATAAAAATAAACTTACAATGCCCTTCCTATGTGGTAAAAGAATTGAAAAACTTGAAAAAATTGAAAACAAATTGGAAAAACAAATGAAAAATGAAGAACTCGGGCGGGGGCCTAGCTCAATTGGCTAAAGCATCCTATTGCAGGCAAGTGGTCATGAGGTCTAGTCTCCCCCCAAACCCATGGTACTGGAGGGTGTGTCATGCCAACGCCACCGGTCACGTGCAAAATTTTTACCAAGTGCACTGCAATTTATAGGGGGACGGATACCTGACCGATTCCTGCAATCTTTTAAAAAAAAAAAAAAATGTAAAATGAAGAACTTACCTCTAATGGAATAGATTTGATGCCCTAGTCTCCTCTTTCACTTTCTACTCTTCACCTCAAGTTTGCAAATGTCAAAATGAGAATGTTTTTTTCTTTTTGTTGTTTTGATAAGTCAAATAGGTTTGGGTTTTGTTTAAAGGGGTGGGGGGATCCTTATAGGCCCATCCATCCCCTTGTTTTTATTATTTAAAAATGTGCTTTTCTACAAAAAAAATAAAGTAAAATATTGTTGTCCCTTGCCTCTTTTGGGACGTTTCGGAGACATCCCCCTTTTTTTGCACTAATTGGGGACAGGAGGGGAACGTTTCCAAGGCATCCCCGAGTCCCCGAAACATTTCGGGTACGGGGACAGGGTACCAAGGCTAGGGATGCGTCCCCGAGGAGCACTACTTTAAAACAATGAAATGCCAGTGAATCAACATTCAGGAGGATCATGACGTTTGTAAGTGGCTTTTCCCTAAAATCTCCTTAAGCTTTAACCATAACTCCTTTAGGAGCTGCCACCAAGACTTACACGTGTGAAGGTGAACAGGAATTTGGTTCAAGATGAATAACCTTATGAGGGTAATCTGCCTTTAGAAAGGCTTCAATTTCCCAATCCATCAAGTAGATGCTTTTCTTTGCCGAGAAAGGCAATTGAGAGATCCCAATAGTAGCTAACTGTTAAACAGTCTGCAAACTGATTGCATTCCCTGTAACAATATTGGATTGATTCATTGAAGGTGATCGATGTGAAAAGTGTGCTCACATTCTGGATTTCCTCTAAGATGTTAGTAAGATTCCAATTTTGTTAATTTAAGGTACCAATTCTGTTAATTTGTTAGTTTAAAGTTTTAACTTTTTTTAACGCTGTAAAAATTTAGTTGTATTGTTAATTTAAATGAATAATTCAGTTAACTTGTTAAATTTAAAGTAAGAATATAGTTAAAACAAACCAAGGGCTGATATTTCTTATTTTTCAGCTTGAGATAAGATAATACGGCTTTTAATGATAGAGACTGGAATCATGAAATTCTGTTTTGAGCTAAATCCAAGCAATGGTAGACAGTCTGCTGGATCACTGAGAGATCAAGTCAGTTTAGCAGTTAAAATTAAATTAAGATGCATCAAATTTATTTCAATTAAATTATGTTAAAGCTGTGTTTGCAAAATTTGAAGTAAGATTTTTTTGATTTGTTACTATAAAGAATACTTCAGTTGATGGTTTCCTTTAGACTTTAAGGGAAGAATTTAGTTAGTTTTTAAACTTAAATTTGAAGTAATGAATTGATAAATTTTTAATTCTTGGTGGAAAAACTATAACTAAGGCTCCTCTCTGAACTGGTCCTATAGGGGGCCTAGTATGCTAAAACTACACAATTTTCAGGTTATTGGTACACTTTATGTAACAGAAGCTTGAAATTCCACTATTTCTGTTTTCTGAGCTAAATCTGAGCAGCTGTACACACAGTTTATTGGATGGCGGAGGGATTAGAGCCAATTAAAATTAAGCTATGACAACTTTTTTAAGTTGGTTTTCTGTCTTCCTTAAAGTAAGAAGTCATTTGTTTTAAGCAGTTAGTATTAAGTAAACGTTCTATCAGGGGTCGCTGTCCAGAAAGATCCAGAAGGATAGACCCTGCACATAACAATATACAATTGGAAAAAATCTATACAAAATTGTACAATGGCTATTGACATCCCACAGCTACAGCAAACAAAGCTACAGAAACAAAGCATGTTATACAAAGGACAGAGCAAAACCAGAATGCCTCCACATAGAAACTGAGCCACACCTCATACAGAAAAGAGACCCTACCCAAACCAGTTTGGAAAGAGCATGGACTAAAGCCTTGCTGGGCAATGCCCACTGCCAGTTCCTTGTCCTTAGGTTGAAGAACATCAAATTTGTACGCATCCCCTGGGGCCACCATTTTGATGAAGGCTACATGCAAATCTGCTTTCCAGAGGGCTGCAGCTGCCTCGGTTGGGTGTTCACAACTCCATATAGTTGGAAAGGGGGTAAGAACAGGGGAGCTTCTATTCTGCACAGAAAGTAGACTGGGAGGTAGAGATGGCTCAGGACCTGAGGGGTCCATTGACAGGATGTATTCAAATAGTCCTGAGCCAGGTATACATCAAACCACTAGGTCCACTTTGAGCTCTGTCACCTTCGCTTTAAGGAGTCCAATAGTACTCTTAAGTTTAACCATGGTAGCCATCTCTTTGGCATCTAGATTAGTGTTTGGCATGAAGATATGAAGCAAGAAATTGAATATTTTGGAGTCCCTAACAAAATAATGAAACTAAAGTTCAAATAGCTTGTGAAAAGTCTATATAGATGTTTTGGATCTCATCACCTCTTCACCCAACATAGACCGCACAGCCTAGAGTACGTGCATCCCTAATCTCAAAAGCCTTATTGAGCTTGTTAAAAGACACGCATGTGGCACCCATTAGAGCAAAATTGCAAATACATGCAACTTCCAATGCAAACATCCACCACCATATAGAGAGAAAAAAGCAAAAAGAACAACAACGAGAAAAAGAAAGAACCTCCTACCCTTCTGCTCTCCCCCCCTGCCCCCTAAATAGTTTCAAAGGAGATTAATGGAAGCAAAAGAGTCAGACATGATTATGAAGCAGAGAGATCTCCACTACACAAGATCTGAGCATGAGAAAGTGATAATAGATAGCAAGGCTATAGCAATTGTTCGCCATAACACTTGATGTTGCAAGTTAATTAAGGTGGAAGTGAAGCTTGGGATTCTCTTCAAACATTCAATACTAAATTGCCCCATCCTTGTGGGATCCAAGCCCATGTTAAACCATGGCAAGTCTGCATCCCATATAACCAAACAATCAGTCACTCTTTTTCCTTCTCAGGAGCATTAGTGCCAGAGAATGGAGTCCAAACTCCTCAGACAAAACATGTAAAACTTAAAATGTTGTCAAGCTGCCACCCACACTTTGCAAGCTTTAATCCTTACAGCAGGTCTGCTACCTCCTCCTTATTTTTCATCTCACATACAATAGGAGATGAAAACCCCTCATAGAATGCACACAAACTGCAACAAGTGATACTCCCTGCACCAGCTGCTCCAGGATTTCTTTTGGATACCCTGTCGAAATTCATTTTATTGAAAACCATGGGCAGGGTCGGCATTTTAAAAGATCATATTCAGCACTAATACCTTCATGACTGACCCCTTCATTGGAATGGGGAAGGTGTCAGTAAGACTTCAGTTCATTTGTTAATTTAAAATAAGAATTCAGGTCCTATATTGATTCCTTATGGAAAAATGTCAGGACAATCTGGTATTTGCATGGGTCCTACAGAGCCAGGTGTGCTGAAACTTAAAAATTTCAGCTTAAAATTATGCTTAATGTAATCCAAGCTTGAGATTTTGGTGCCTGTTGCTTCCAGACTAAATATGAGGAGTGCCCCACACAATCTGCTGACTGGCTATGATATTGTTTTAATTAATTTGACATGTTTAAAATAAGAAAAGTTTGTTGCCTTTGGGAAATTTGAAGTAAGAAATCAGTTTAAACTTAATTTATAGTTTCAATTCACAAAGGCATGATAATTTATAGGCCAGTTAAGAAGAATTTTGTCAGTTTGCCAATCTGTGGGGTGGTTGGCACAATCCTCTTACTAGGTACATGAGGTCAGATTATAGGGATGTATTTGTTCATAGGAGAAAGTTTCTCTTGTGATCAGGTGTACTCTTTGTGTCATTGGGATCTTGGAATCACTTGCCTCTAGGGAGTTCTGCATAGGCATTGGTGGAGAATTTCTAAAGACAAAGTTTGAACTCTGATTTCCTAAAAAGCGTGAGTGAGTATTTACACCCTACTTTAAGTTACTTGCAAGCTTATCCAATTTTCTTTGAATCTAAAACTATAGAGGGCTGTAGAAACCCAATTTGAATATAGGCCTCACTCAACTGAGAGATATTTTATTAGAACATGATAGAGGTGGAGTGTTATCCACCTAGATGCATGGTATCGTTATAGAAATGATTTATGGAGTAGCTGACTTGTGGTACATGTAACCAATGTTTAGATAGGATGTGCCAATTGGTGAGTTATGTAGTAAGTGCTAAGGATGTAATGTGCGCTAAATTATAATTGGTAATTAAATTAGCCACCCTTGTGTAAAAGGTTTATCCACCCCTACAATGCTTATATGAGAGGCCATATATAGAGACATCTATGATGGTAGACAAGGTAGAGAGAGACTATTTGTGAATTGTTTCCATTGAGTAGATCAATTTAGTAGTTTTAGATTTCACTGAGGGGAAATATCGTGGAGTGAATTCTTAATTAAGGAATATTTATGGTGTAACCCTACTTACGGGTATTCTGTATTTCTATTTCCGATTATATTGAAGATGAAGAAAAAATTGGGCTCATCAAACATCTTTTGTGTTTATCTTTGCCAATAATTTTGTATATTGGATGTTTGGAGCACATCATTATTTTGAACCATGCTGCAGGAGTGGTCTCCATAAAATGATGTGCCAGATGAATCTGATGAATGAATAATATAAATTTTAAATCAGCAACTACTCAAAAAGATTTTCTGAGTCACTTCAAAGAAGGCAAAAATAACAAGATAACTGTTACATTTTAAATTTTTGTGGGATTTGACCCATGCTATTTAAGCTATGCTCCTGCAAGTTTCGGGGACAGGGACAGTGGGATGTGTTTCCAGTACAGGGGTACTTTTGGGCCTTTTTTTTAGGGGACGGCCATTAAAAAATAGGGAAATTTTAAAAAATATAGAGAAATTTCAAATATTCATATCATAACATTGATAAAGCATTCATCATAGACATTGTAGAACATTAATACATAACATTAAACTTGAATTGAGATTTCACATGAGATTTGACAAACAAATTAAAGAAATTTGAATGCTTTCATTGTGAATGTACATACATATTATATAAGAATTATAACAAAATGCCCAAAGGACAAAAATGACAAAAACATTCAAATTTCAACTATAAAATGACAAAAGCATAGAAAATATATGGCTCCAAGTTAAATGGGCCTTTTGCATAGGTTTTGAGGACTTCAGAAGGACATTCAAATGGGTTTGAAGTTGTTGGCCCTGCTACACTCCCACTCCCTGAAGAAAAGGCAGGCTGATCTGGCACTTCAATATTTATTGTCAGGATTTAGCCTTGTAAATGGATAATTTGAGGGTTATTCTTCATAATGACTGCCTGGAGATTAATAGTTTTTATACCCTTCCGGGTATCTCCAAAAGCATCGTTTCTTGTGCGACCAGATGCTCTTTCCTGGAGCCAAGAATAAATATTGAACCCAACAACCAGGAGGGATCTACACTTGGTCCTCCTTGAGCAGATGAACTAGCTGTTGTTTTCTTGTTTCCTAGTGCATCTGTGCCTTTAGTTTTGGCGATTTATTATGTGTCTGCCTTCATCACTTTAAGGGCTTAAGGCCTGTTGTTATTGTGTTTAACTATGGGCATGGCCCCTACATCTAACCTATTAAAAAAATATATCTGAATTTTCACTTCAAATGCCACAAACACAAGAAATCAACAGATTGGATGTCCCTAAAAATAATATAAAATTCTGGCTGACCGTAATCTCTTACCCTTGTCAATAAAATGTACGAACAGAAACTCAGATTTAGCTAACAATTACAGTTTTCATACAGAATTCAAAGTTTCCCTTACATAATATGATTAATCAAGCTCATTTGACATTTTCGTGGTCTCTGGTACTGTAGAACCAGCGCAGCACCCAGCCTGATTTTAACTCGTTACTTTGCCACCAGAAATTAACAAATTTTAACTATTTATTTTTTATTTAACAATTTAATAGAATTTTCACCTTAAATTGCACAAATTCGGGTTATATAAATTAAATAAAATTTCTAGCAGGTCCTAATCTCTCGGGTAGCCATTAAAATGTGTGGACAATTGCTCGGACTTAGCTCAGAATTATAGCTTTCATACAGAATTTCAGCTGTTCTTACAGAATTATAGCTTCCCTAAATAATGCGTAAAACTTATCTTAAATTTGAAACTTTCAGTTTACCAGACCCTGTAGGACCCGCAGCATGCGAAATCTGACGTTGAATCTTTACTTTGTTATTAGAAATTAACAAACCATAACTAAATTTGTTCAAAATACTTCCGGACAATCTTATCCATAACCATCGAATAAAAATAATTGACTGGGAAACTCTAAATTCTAGATTTAATTAAATTCTTTGTGAAAACCAACTAAATAATCGAATTTTCCCTCTAAATTGCATAAACACAAGAAATTAATTTATCAAAATTTATTGGTGGCTCTATATCTCAGGCAGCCAGTAAAGCTTACGTTCGGTTACAACGATTTAGCTGAGATTAGAGTCATTGCATAGAACTTAGATAATTTATGTTTTCCTACAGAATACAACATTTTGCAACACAATTTCGAGTTCCCCTTACATAACGCAAGCAATTAAGTTCAAATTTAAAAATTCTCCTGCCGAATTCAAAGTTCTGTAACATAATTTAAAGCTTTGCAAATAATTAAAGCTGAAATTTAGAAATTTTATCGTACCTGCGGCTATAGCACCGCGGCTGATCCCAGCCTGACTTTGACTCTTCATCTTGCCACGTGAATTCAACTGAACGGCAAAGCCCTGCGTTGAATTCTCTTCTTTAGCATCCTCCCTTTTCTCGGCCGCGCTTGAAATTTTCAGACCAGTAAAACTGATATCTGATGGAATTAAATCCGCCTGATTTTCTTCTTTTAATGGCCCCGATCGCGTTTTAATCTTGTTAAGCCCCGAAGGAATCCCCAAGTCTTCAGTAGAAGAATAACCAGCCCTTTCCTCCGCCATTAAAACAACTAAAAATATTTTTCAGATTTTGAATGCTTTCCCTAAAAAAATTAGATTGTAAATGGTTTATCCTCTAAAGATTTTCAGATATCAAATCTCGTTCTCCACCGTTAAAACAACTAAAGATGTATTATAGTTATATTCCTTTCTCCACCATTAAAAAAGGCCAAAAAATATTCCAGAATTTAAATTATTTTCTCTAAGCAGTTTTTGCATTCTCAAAACCTTTATCCGCCGCCAAACAACTAGTGACTTCTGAAAATTTTAAACCCCTTTCTGTGCCACTAAAAAGACTTCTTGGATTTAATATAAATTCCTCTTAAACAACTTCAGATTTCTTGGGATTTATGTAAGAAAAAACGTCGAACCTCCACAAATCAAAATGTCTTGTATATGCTCTCAAATTGCCTACAGAGACTTTGAACGCTAAATTAGCTGCTAAATTTGTCACTTTCTGTCTCTGCTAAATTTGTCGAAAATTTACCTTCTTTTAATGATTATTATTCCACGCATCCCCTTAGTGCACAGGACATTCACTGTACAGTGCAATAATCTTTTATTATTTTTATTCCTTGGTTTTGAAATCGTATCGTTAGCGGTTTTTAATTTTGAAAAGAAAAAAAAAAGCACTTGAAAGGAATCTTGGAGCGGAAATGTGTTTTTTTGTTCGTTGTTCATAACGTTATAAGTTAACGATATTTAAAGTTGTAATGAATTACGAAGAAAATTGTCTTTCAGTGGACAAAATTAGTTGGTCTCTTCAATCTTCCACTTATTTTCCTGCCAATGGCAGGCAAAGCCCGTTACATGTAAACACTATCTAACCATGAAGTGGATATTTGCATTGACAACCTTTTTTTAATAGCCATGAATCATGACGATAGTGAAATTTTATTATATTTTGTGTATAATTAAATTTAATAGATTATATAATAAAAAATATATTATTTTTAAACATAAAACCATTAATAATTATAAGAGAAAAATGAAACATAAATAACTAATGCTTCAAAACTTCGTAACAAAAATAAATTATTAGTAATATATAAATTTAAGCCATGAAGGACTCAATAGCCACGTCCCCAACAAAGATGAGATAATATTTAAATCAATTCACTTCGTTAAAATTTGAGTACATCTTCACGGTTATAAAATGAAGATTAAAAAACTATTTTCTTCAGTTATCTAGATGGTCTCTTAAGTAACTTGGCTTTGTTCAATTAATAAAAGGTTATTTGTATGGTATATATTGTCACAAATACTTCATTTTTTTTATATGATCTATAAACCTTCATAAGAATATTTTGGGTGGTATGCCAATAGGAATCTCTTAGTTGAAGAGATAAGATGTAGATACGAGAACAAAGGCAAAATGAGATTTTATTTGAGTTGTTATAAATAGATATAGGTGGACTCGTATATGAACTTTATTAAAATATGTATAAATGTATATTATTGCAATTAATGTAAGATATTTTTTTTCCTAATTTAGGATATATTTATATAATTTTTTAGTTATATTTTATTAATAAAAAATTTATTACTTATTGTAAATTATAGATATGATTTTTTTTTATTGGAGATTATATTTAGGTATTATAAAATTTAGTTTTAAATTTTTTTTATTGTTCAATAAAATTGTGGATGAATTATACAAAAATAAATTTCGTAAATTTTAAAATGTTTTTAAGTTTTATTCTTAATCTTTCATAGAGTGTGTTTGCATTCACATGGTTAAGGTGATGAAAGTTTTCTTGCATGGTGGTTAGTGTGAAGGACTTGCATAATTGTTTCAAATGGTTATTTTAAGGAGCTGAAGCAATGAACATCGAGTTTCAAGGAGACAAAAAGGGTATTCTTATAAAATTATGGGATACTATAGGTTTGCATTGTCTCTACCCTGGTTGCTATTTTATATTCCTCATATTTATGTTATGTTTTAGAACATAGCAATTTATGTGTAAGATGCAAGTGCAAAGCTTTTTGGCATGGTTTGGGCTACATTTGGAAGGTTTGTCCTTAGTTTTGTTGTTAAAACATTTATGTAGTGTCAAGTTGTTGAGAATCATGCAAGTTAGCAACATCAATTGATATTATATAAGCTTTCTTATTTACACTCTTATTTATTTATATTTATGTTAATAGAAAGATTTCTTACCTCATTACGTGTTGATGGCATGGAGAATTTCCAAAGCAAAAAAATAAGAAACAAGATAAACAAGGAAATGCTTCTAGAAATTGAGGGAAATAACTCTCCTCGCAATGTAGATCTCACAAAATCAACAAAAATAAAGGTATAAGGCTTCACAAAGCCTTGTTAGCTTGCAAAGCATGCTTTGGATCATTATCCTGGATATGGTGGGCAACCAATGTTGTGCTTTCATGAGTTTGTAACCTTATGAGGTGCTCATCATCCCTATCATAGCTTTCATTCACAATAGCTTCCAAAAGAACTAAGAATATAGAATTGTTTGGCCCATGCAAACTAAGAATATGCAGTGCTTTCTAGGCACAACCAATCAATGTGGAGCAAGGAAAAGTTAAAATGGGATTTATACAAAGTATAAAATTTATTTATATTTAGATATAGACTAGATTATTTTTATTTTATTGTATTATGTTCATTTACAAATAAAATGTTTGTTATGTCCCTAAAAAAAAAAGTGGAGATGGTCAAAATGCAAGATGAAGATCATAGAAAGTATTAGTGGAATGTACAAGATAAAGTCATGAAAAGGGTCTCAAATGTGTGAAAAATAAGTGTAGTATAGATTTTAAACCTTTTAATATTTATTGAATAAACACAAAATATAAAATTTAACATTTTCTAAGAAAGCAATTAAGATATTTTATTATTTCTACTAGTGTATATTGTCTAAGTATTGTTTATTTTAGAGAAATAGATTAGAAGGTTGTTGGTGGCTCAAATTTTGGAGTAGAAGTAGTCTAGTGACAAGATGTAGAGGATAAGGAATTAATTCAATGTGGGAAATTAAGAAACTATAGTAGCCTCCATCACAATATGGTACAAACCATATTAGTGTGATTGTGTACTGATATTGAGGAGTTGAAGATGAAAAAACAAAGGGAATGCAAGCATGATTAAGAATATAGATTTCACACTAATGACCTATGTTAAGGTGGAAAAGTACACATCGTAATGGCAACCCTTAAACAAAATTTATATTTTTAAGATATATGTGTGTTAATCTATAGGTTCTCATTGTGCTTACATATTTGGAACATGATGTACCTATAGAAATAAAATGGGACTAACTTGTATGATTAGACAAGAAAAATTATTGGGACTACTTGGAAATCTACCCTAGTCAGATCCTTGTTTGATATTTTTCAAACCCACATGTAGCATGGGAAAGGTTGTGTGTGTTGACCTAAGTGTGATGTGTGTTATTATATAAAATAATATCATAATTTGTAGGTACCTGTGAGTACCATTATTAAATGTGGCTCGCCTTAAAAAAAATTGCCTGCCAAACCTTTTTTTAAATTGATTTTTTTGAACTTCATGCACGCAAATTCGTACAGGGGTCATAGGGCCCCTGTATAAAAAAAAATGTCTCAGAAGCTCCTGACATCGAAATAGGGTGAATTATAGTCAAAATTCATCGAATCGGCCTCCTAAACACAAGCGTGAGTTTCTTTTCATGCCAAAATACATTGACAATGCAGCTACCTTACGGATCTGGAAAAAAATAACCGCAGTAGATCTAACCTCAAGAGTCTATATCAGGTCAAACAAAAGCCAAATATAACTTTCTCGACAACTCTGAATCCAACGAAAGACTCTGTTTTGATCCTAGATGCAACAAAATTTGCAAAAAAAACAAAGGGGATTCAGGTCTAAAGCCTATAACCCTTATTGAAGAAAAAAATATCATAAATTGAGAAGAGGTTCACTGAATTGAAGCTTTCATACCATGTTAGAATTGTGAAAAAACACAAACCAAAAGCCACAAGATCAAACAACAACAAAAAACACCTTCCACACAAGAGATCTATAAACAAAGAATTGTTATATTCCTCAACAAGAAAAAGCTACATAAGAACCTCAAGAATCTTCAAGGAAAACAAAAGTCCTCAAAGGTTTGAGAGTTTGAGAGAACAAAAGTGAAAATCTCATAGTGTTAATACAATGAGGGTTGAGTGCTATATAGGAGCAACCCTAATAATTGCTCACTTCAGTTAATAGAAAAACACTTAGTTAACTGAATAAATAACTCCAAGTTTAGCTTAAGTGTATGAGAATAAATTAGACTAATAATCAATCAAAGATTAATTAATTATTAGTTAATGCATGATAACTCTAACAATTGATTAGTATTAGGTCCCTTTTCATAATAGTATGCTTAAGCTTACTTAGGTCATGTTCTCTTTTTGTCTCAATTCACAGGATTAGAACACATGTCATGATCTAATTCAATCCTCTCCTAGGGTTTACCAAAGATATATCATTATATATTACAATATATCTTTCATTATTGTATCAATATAGAATCTGCGGCTTCATAACAAATTAGTTTTTTTTTTCTTTTTTGTGATGGGTATTTTGGTTGCAAGTGATTTTTTGTACCTATAGGGTTCAAGCATAAACTGCAATGGACTACTTATATTGTTTAAAGGTCATTATGACCTAATTAAAATTCATAGGGATTCCTTTGTGGTGCAGGGGCACCATGTCAACTTATGTAAATATGGTCTTAGGTTAAGTTTTTGGTGTGTTGAGTCTAAATGTCATGTAATAAGGTCATAATAGACCATTTGCAATGTCTTGAGTCATTTTAAGTCGGTTCTAGATAAAGTTGTCATGTTGTTGCACAAGTTGCAAAAAATGCAATGCAATTTTGCATTTGTCTTGTATTGGGAGTTGAACGGTCAGGGCATTCAAAAGTTAGTTATAGCCATTGGTTTGGGGTTGGAAACGCTTAAATATGTTTGTAAACCTCAAGGAAGGTTTGGAGAGTTGTTTTTGAAGTTTAAACAATAAGATTTCCCTATTTTCTCTAAAAAAAATTGTGTAAACTTATTGCTACAGGTGTGTGTATAGGTTTGTATTGAGCATTTATGTTCTAAAATGAATTGAATTGGGTGGAGGCATGAATTAAATTCACTTTGGATTTGATTTGGTTGGATTTCATAGGGTTTGAAGCATTTAATAAGCATTTTTTCTATGAACAGTTTGAAAACCCTATTTGGAGGGTTTGAGAGTATTTAAAATGCATTAATGACCCATTCCACTAGTAGAACTGCTTGCACATTAGTGGTATTGGTGCATTTAGGTAGGGCTTAATGTTAGTGCAAGATTCAGGAGCAGGGAGTAGGGTTTGATGACATTTTGGTGTTGCCCTAGTTGATATTTCATGAGTTTTTGGATTAAATTGATCACCAAGGGTTAGGATTAGATGAAAAAGCTTTGACAGAGTGTGGGAGTTGGTTTAGGAACCATGTGCAGACCCTAAGTGATGTGTTTGAGGTGTTTGTGAAGTGGTTTGAGGCCTAGAATACAAAGATTCAATAAACCCCCTTGGAAGCAAGCCTAAATAGGGTTTAAATGAGATTTTGAAGCTTGATGAATCTGTCGTTGATTCTATTGATAAAAATTGTTGGTTCAAACCTTTTGTGTTTTGTTTAGAGCCTTGGAGTGGAGATTGGGGGTTGGAAGAAGTTTCATCACATGCTTGCTTTGAAAAACAGGGCTAATTGAGCCTCTTTTTAGCGTAGTAGTCAAAATAAGAAAGTGAAGTTCCAAAACAAAGGTATGCACAAATTGGATATGTTAAAGAATTCCATAAAGGGTATCTAGAATACAAATCCTTTTTGTGAATTTGAAAATTATTTTGAAAGATATGCTCAATTTTCTCTATTTGGAATGTTACAAGGCAGTTTGTGGGAATTGTGAGATAAAGGTCAAGTTAGGGTTTCTAAAGATTGAAGGATTGTTCAAAATAGTTGAATTGTGTTTGTTTTGATAAACTCCTCCCTAATCTGCACAACTTTGTTGAATTATTTTAAGTTTGATTCAACTTGCTTGAGCATTGCTCTCGTAGTCATCGAGTTTAATTGGTCAATCATTTTAAGATCTTTTGACTTGCCCATGTATGAAAACTATTTCAACACTAGTTATTGAGGTTGAAGTGTACTGTTACAACTAGTATGTAGTGTTTTTTTAAAGGAAAGGGGTAAAAATTTTATTCAATCAAATCCAAAGTACAAAGCTAAGGCTAGAGGCCCACCAAACCAAGACCACCACCAGAAAAACCAACCACCCCATTACATATTCCTATCTTCCACTAATAACCTCTCTAAGATCTCATGATAATCAGGAGGTAACTCCTCCCTTCCACTAATATCCCAGCCGTCCATATTCTCAGAAGCCCACTTCGCTAGACAATCAGCCACTCTATTCCATTCTCTAGGGATGTGACAAAAGGAGACAGAGACCAAGGACTTACAAAGACTCAAAATCTGTCTGACAACAGAGGCTAATTGCCAACTAACATCATCCAACCTCTGGTTGTTTAGAATATCCACCACAATCTGAGAGTCAGACTCACAAATGATCCTCCTCCAACCTAAAGAGCAGCCACGCTCAATAGCAATCTTAATAGCAAGGGCCTCCATAAGATTATTAGAGTGTCGACCCTTGTAAATAGAAAAGAGAAAAACCGCACCACCATCATTGCCTCTGCCAATACCCCCGACCCCAGCATGACCAGGGTTTCCACGGGAAGAACCATCAGTATTAATCTTAAGAACCCCCTCAGGGGGCGGTGACCACCTCCCATCGCGACAGACCCGTTGCCTAGCATGACGAGGTCTTCTCCCAGCAATGTTACCCCTTTTATTATCCCCCAGGTTCAAATTCCGCACCACAGCAAGATCACCCTGATCAATATTTTCAGTCATATCACACTTAGCATAAATGGTCTCCTGAAGCCTACTAATTATCTTCTTCCACAATTGAAAACTTCCCAATTTGGAACCACAAAAAACTCTACGGTTCCTCTCCAGCCAAAGGTTCCAAAGAATCAAAACGGGCCCAACAGACCAAGCCACCTGCAAGAAAGAAGTCTTAGCCGGAGACTTGCCAAGACATTCCCAAAAATCAATTAGGGAGGTAGCATGAGTACAACCATGATGCCAAGCCTCCCACCATCTATGCCATATCTCTTTAGAAAAAGGGCAAAGAAAGAACAAGTGAGAGGTACATTCCTCACTGTGCGAACAGAGGAAGCAAATAGACGGTCCCTGAAAGCCGCGCTTGCGAAGATTATCCCAAGTGAGGCACTTCTTCTGAGCAACCAACCATAAGAAGAAATTACATTTGGGCCAAGAAAAGTTGTCCCAAACCTTCTTCCACCAATTCACCTCAGTGGGACCATGTAAGTTCTTGTCAAGCATAGCATAGCCTTGAGCAACTGAAAATTTGCCTTTTGGGCTCGGACTCCAAGCCAAAACATCCCTCTCATTAAGGGAGCTGCAGAGCCTGTCCTCCAAAACTCTAATAAGAACAGCACGATCCTCATCTGAACCACCCATGGGCCACTCCTGCGGGTCCTTCCAACAAGCCACCATCGCCTGACCAATTCGCTTGAATGTTTTGAAATGCTCCACCTTAACCCAACCCGCCTCAGAAAAGATATGGCACAGAGGCCAAAGCTGAGGGAAACTAGAAAGAATGGGAGGGTGGCCATCCCAAGAGTCCTGCCAAAATAGCACATCAGAGCCTCTATTGCAAATCCAGAAGAGACCCTCCTTAATCAGCTGAGCGCCCTTCTTAAGGGTATCCCAAATACAAGAACCTTTACCCAACAAAGCAAGCCGCGGCACATCAAGGCTATCAGCACCAGGAAGATACTTGTGAGCAAGAATCCTAGCCCAGTCATGATCCTGATTGTTGCACCACCTCCAGTATAGCTTGGCAGCCAAGGCCGTGACAACAAGAGCCATAGACCGAAGACCAAGGCCACCAGCATGCTTCGGCCTACAGACACACTCCCACTTGACTAAACTCCACTTCGAGGAGAGAAGGTTGCCAGACCAAAGGAATTGTCGAGACAGAGCATCAAAATCCCTCACAAAGGTGGAAGGGGGAACCTGCACACAACACCTGTAAATGGGGAGAGATTGCACCACAGTCTTTAGGAGAACCACTCTCCCAGCAGAAGATAACCATCTGAAAGTCCAATGACTAACCTTACTCCGAAATTTTTCCAAAATTCCCTGCCAGTAATCTCTACGTTGAGATCCCAAAGCCAAAGGGATCCCAAGGTACATTAAGGGAAGAGAGCCAATCTGAAATCTAAGGATCCTAGCAATCCTGCTTTGAATAAGTCGAGGGGTATTAAAGAAATAAATGGATGATTTGTCATCATTAATGCACTGACCTGATGCCTTCAAATATATGTCTAAGGCACTCCTGAAGTTCACTGCCTCACTAATTCGAGCCATGCCCATCAATGCAGTATCATCCACAAACTGAAGATGAGAGTAGGATGGAAGAGAATTGTTCCAGCTCCAACCTTGGATAAGACCCTGCCTCACCTGAGATTTAATGAATCTTCCCAGACCCTCTGCCATGATAATGAATAAATAAGGAGATAAAGGATCCCCTTGTCGAAGACCTCGGGAAGCACTAAACAATTCTGAAGGCTCCCCATTAATGAGAACAGAGAAGGAAGATGAAGTCACACAGCTAAGAACCCAATTCACCCACTCCACATCGAAGCCAAAAGCCAAGAGAATTTTCTGTAAGAACTCCCAGCTCACCCGATCATAAGCTTTAGCCATGTCAAGTTTCATAAACATAGCTTTCTCCTTAGAGTTAGCCATAGAATGAATAGCCTCCATAGCAATCACAACACCATCCAAAATTTGTCTTCCTTCAACAAAACCCCCCTGCTCAGGAGAAATCAGGGAACCAAGGAGTGGTTTGAGTCTCTCCGCAATCAATTTGGTGATGATCTTGTACACAACATTACAAAGCGCAATAGGTCTAAATTGAGCCAGCTGATTAGCCCCCTCCTTCTTAGGTATGAGAGCCAAGAAAGTAGAATTCATGGCCTTGAGCATCTTTTTGTTCTTGTGAGATTCTTGAACCACCGCCAGGAGATCAAACTTTATTATTTCCCAGAACTCTTGGAAGAACTCAATAGGAAACCCATCTGGGCCGGGAGCCTTACCTTTTTTCATGTTAAACACTACTTTCTCCAATTCAGGTAACAATATAGGATGTAAGAGTGCCCCATTCATCTCAGCAGAGACTAGGTGGGGAATACAATCCAAGATGGCCCTCTCCTCATTCCTAGTTGCAAGATCCTCCCTAGAAAAAAGGTTTGAAAAATAATTGACCGCAGCCTTGGACATATCAACACTAGAAGAGAGATGAGCCCCTTCAGGTGAAACCAAAGAAGAGATAGAATTCCCCTGCCTCCGAGCCTTAACCGAATTATGAAAGAAAGCAGTGTTCCTATCCCCTTCCTGAAGCCAATCAACACGAGATTTTTGCTTCCAAAAGATCTCCTCCCGGAGCTCCCACTCTTCTAAACCCTTCAGAGCCAAGGACTCAGCTATACTTAGATCAGAGGTCAGCCCTTGGTCACGAATCATACGAGTGATGTTATCCAACTTAGACTGAGCAGCCATCTTCTGGGCATGGAGGTTCCCAAAACATTGGTTATTCCATCTCTTAAGCCTGTACTTCACATGCTGAAGCCTCTTACAAAAAGTAAACATGGCTGTCCCATGTGGAAGCAACCCCTCATACCACCAATCCAACATAAGATCATGCAAAGACTGATCCCTTAGCCACATTAACTGAAATTTGAAAGAAGGGTTTTTGGTGACTCCATACGTGGTGACAGAGAGCTTGATAGGCCAATGGTCGGAGCCTCTCCAATCAAGAATTTCAGAACTAGTGATCAACCTACTGTTCATCCAATAGCAAGAAACCAAAAATCTATCGAGTCTTTCCGAGATAGCCTCAGCACCACACCTCCTATTATTCCATGTGAAGACACCATTGGAAGGCTTCACATCAATGAGATTCAAGGAACAAATCATATCCCTGAGAAGATCCGCAGAGGGGTCCAACTTGGCTATCCCTCCTCTTTTCTCATCCAGGCCAGTAACAGCATTAAAATCACCAGCCATAACCCACGGGAGAAATGGGTCTAAGGCCCGAATGAAACTGATGTGAGCCCAAAGATTCAACTTACCAGAAAGATTAGTAGGAGCATAAATATTAGATAAGAAGCACCTTTCTCCAGTCACGAAACAAGAGGCTACCAGGGAGATAGAAGACCGGCTAGAAATCCACCATAATGGGAGCACTTTCCTCGGATTCCAGAAGCAAGCCAACCCCCCCGAATTGTTCAAAGCACCCACCCCTTGCCAATTGCCCTGGGGCCAGATGTGCGAAGCGCAATTAGCCAAACCATCCACTGTAAGCTTTGTTTCCTGAATAAAAACCACATCGGGAGACTGAGATTCAATTAATCTACGAACAGCCTTTTGTCTAGGGATGCTGTTCAACCCCCTAACATTCCATGATAAAATAATCATTTATGGGGGAGGGAGAAGTGGGAATCAATGGGTTTCACAGACCCAGACTCAACCAAAGTATCCCCAATAATCTTGACCTTCTCTTGATCAGTCTTTCTGCCACCCCTTATCGGCTTATCAAGAGGCCCCTTTTTAAAGGATTTCTGGAGTAAGCCTAAAATTGGAGGTGCTTTGTTACCTTTCACAGAATCTGAGGCCCCCTTAGGAGTCGGGGGCTCAGGAACCGTCACAACAACTCCCTTCGGAGCCTGTGACCCTTGGAGAACCCTGATATCCTGAACCTGAGAAGGTAGATCTTGACCAATCTGATCAACCATAAGGTCCCCTGGAGATACACTCTGATCCTCCTTCTTTGCATCCTCATCCTGACCTTCATGCATACCCTTAGCCCCAGAAGAGAGCTCAACCGGAATACCTTCCTCCTGGGCCAAATCTTCCAGAACATCAAATCTATTAGAAGTGCCATCATTATGACTATCCAACCAAGTTCTCTTCTTACCCTTGCCTTTGTTACGGGGCTTGACCTGAGTAAAGCCCTCATTATCCGCAGGTTCATTAGGCACAGGATCCTTCCCCTTGTCCCCCTTCGAGGGTCCAGAGGCAGCCAAGGGGAAGGGTTTAAATCTGGGGCATTTGCGGTGCAAGTGACCATATTCATGACAAATTCGACATCTAAAAGGGAGGGTCTCATAATCTAGCTGTTGGATCCAAGAAGAAGATCCCAGGCGGATTTCCATAGAGTCTGGTAACGGATTATTTAAATCAACTTCTACACAAATACGAGCAAAAGAAATTACCTTACGATCTTGAGTTTGTGTAGCCGATCCCACAGGTTTTCCAAGAAGCACTGAAATTGAATGAAGAATATCTTCCCTCCAAAATTCCAGAGGAAGCCTCGGCAAACGAACCCACACAGGTACCCGCGAGGGGATCTCTTCAGCAGAGTTGAAACCCATGTGCCAAGGCTTGATGAAAAGCCCCACCTGGTTAAAGAAATAAGGGCCCCCTTCAAAAGCCCTATTCCTATCCGACATGCAAGAGAAGATGACCAGAAAATAATTATTAGCTGCCAAAATAATCTCCATATCACCTTCAGGATTCCAAACCCGACGAGCCCAGGAGTACAACACCGGTAGAGAAAGACGAAGGCCCAAAAATTTGCAGATAAGGGCATGATTGCCCCAGTACTCAACATCTTCTGAAACTTGCTCAGGTTGAATAACCAGAACAGGTCGGTCCTCAGATCTTTCCAAGCATCCGTTTACTTTTTTAATTCGAAATGTCCCTTTTGAGGAAGAAACCCCACCGCTATTTAAAGGTTTACCCATCTGATCCTCACCATTGGCATGCAGTGACGAAGACGGCTCTACCATCTCCAAATCCCCAGAGGAAATCTGTGACAAAACAAAACCCCGATTCTCCATGGACTGGGAAACACAGCCACACCAACAACAAAGTTAGGCGGAACAAGAGACCCCAGTCACAGATCTTAAGGCACCACCCGCCAAAGATGCCAGGCGCAGCAAAAACACAAAGAATAAAATCCCAACCCCAGACCCCCCCCCAGCCAACCCCCCCCCCAATACGCAACAGAGAGGCAACAGCAGAGGCAGGCAGAGAGCAGGAAGCACGGAAGGCTAGGCGCGCTAGCTCGCGCTCCCACAGGCGCCATCACTCTCCAATTCAGATCCATTTTAGGATGTATTGATGAATTTTCCAAAACTTTAAATAAGCATCTCCATCTATTTTGTAATGGCTAAAATCAACTAGTATGTAGTGTTAAGTTACCCATTATCATACAATTATTATAGTAGGAAGTATAGAAGCATGGTTTAAATGAGAATACCTATTTTTTCTAGTTATTTGATTACTCGAACCTTTGTCGTTATAATTTTAGCATCTATTATTTAGTTTTATTCTAGTATTCTATTGTTTGACCCTAGAATAGGTCTGATGAGATATAACTATATTCATACCTTTGTAATTGCTTGAATTTTTTGAAAAGATTGTGTAAAAGTTGGTTTTATATAGTACTTGATTTATTGTAACCTATTAAAGTTATTAATCATCAAGATTTTTATAAACTGGAACATATGATGTGTTTATCCATGTACACATAAATGTATGTACTTTTGGAATGTTTTTATATTCATTTTCATAGTCTTTCATTGTGAAACCATTGTGTGTTATCAAATGGTATGTATTAAATAGTATTTGGTTAATTATAGTGCAAATACACACCTGAAAATATGAATATACAAATTAAGATTACTTAAATGAAAATTTGTAATAAGTTGTATAATTACTACTATAGTTTCCTTCAAGAAAATATGTTTAAATGTAATTATGTATTTTGTTATATAAATACATATATTTTATTGTAGATTTATATACATGCCTATAAGCTAATTTTATTAAATAGTTAAATGTAGTTGTTTGGGGTTGCTTGTAGTTCCATTTACTACAATAGGAAAAAATTAATAAGTTTTATAGTGAAAGAATTTTATGAACAACCATATTAAATGTGTTAGAATTCATATTAAAGTTTTTTAAGAACTATGCATGATGTAATTATTTAAGTAAGGCTTACTACATGTAGTATAATATTGGTATTTATTTGTGAATAATTTTTGCCTAATCATACTATGATTTGTATTAAATAGAATTATAGTAATATTTTAAATTAACTATCATATAACAACTTGTTTAGGTGAACAAATAATTGTGTGAATGCCTATTTAATATATAATTACTCATTTATGAGTAGGCTATATGCTTAAAATAATAAATATTTTAGTTAAGTTTTTCTTCAACTCTTTTGGAAGCCAAGTGGGATAGGAGTTAAAAATCTTCAAGTTAGTTTATGAATGTAATTTTAGTTTTATATGTGTTTGTATCAGATTATGTTTATTTACTTTTCTAAGTCAAGCAATAGATAGTAGTGTGTAAACATATGACATGCATATCCATGTTTAGGAATGTGCTTATATTGACAATTTTGGCCAAATTGATGCTCAATGCATATATTTTCAATTCACAAGTATCTATTAGTTTATATATCAATCAAATGTCATGTAGCTAAAGAGTACATAGGAATACATGAAAAACTATATGTGATTGTGTAGTACTTAAACAATTAGTTCTCAAATTGGGTATGGTACTTTGGTAGTTACCATAATCTATCACCTTTGTTAAAGGGTCAAGCTACTTCTTGTTGGAAGGTGTGGGGGCGACTATTGTTAACTAGTAACAAACAGGACCTATGTTGTCATTTGGTGCCATGCCATATTTCCTTTTCAAAAATGGTCAAGAAGATGTCAGAAATGACAAATTTGTCTTGTTGAATCCTTTTGAGTTACCAACACTTGTCATGTACGATTGGATTATATGTATCTTGTAAATGTAACTTGTACTTATCTTATTGTTAGGTCCTATCCTACTCGTAACTTATACTTTAAGTTACTTTGAATAGTGCATAAATAGAAGCTATGCCTTCAAGCTCTAACCACAATAAGTGTCAGTCGTGTTTTGTCATTAGCCAATAGGCTATATATAGAGTGAACTTTCAGCCAAAACCTGTCTCACATGGGGATATACAATCTTTTTTCGTCGGAATACAATTCATGTCTACCTTTAAACAAGTTTCTTATGTTGGTATACAATCTTCTTTCATTAGAACACGAGAAGAATTGAATCGGCGACATACGACATCTGGACATTTAATAGGCTACCTATAAAAGCAACCATTCATAATTTTTTGCCATTTTTTCGATTGTTTTTTGTCGGTGTTTTGGATATTTTTCACCCTTTTTTTGTTGCTTTCCCATTGCTATTCTCACTGGTATTGAACTTTTCACTTCTCCAATTTCGCAAGCTACAACCTGAAAATAAGGTTTCGACGAGGGTTTTAGAGAATGTTTATTAAAATGAATATTACGGCCAAGATCCTAATAATGAGCACATTTATGTTTTAACATTACGACATCCTTTAAAGTGTATATCAACACAATTATTATATAATTTATATTTTATATAATAAAAATAAATAATAAATAATATTATTATATTACTTATTATTATTATATATTATATTCTTTAACAAAACTATTAAATACATATATAAAATTATTATAATTATTAATTATTATATTTTTATATAATATAAAATATAATTAATGTATTATATATATTTTATATAATATATTAATTATTTTATATATATTTTATATAATAGATTACATGATATATAATATAATTATATTTATTATTATATATAATAGTATGCATAGGTTATATTATAATTATATATTATATTTTATAATCAAAATTATTAAATATAAATATGAAATTATTATAATAAATAATTAATATATTTTTATATAGAACAAATCAAATTAATATATAAAAATTTTGATAGTTTAATTGATCTTTGGAGAGATTAAGAAAAAGAAAGAGAGATACAGGGGGAGACAATTCTATATAGAGAGTTTTGATATTCATTTCCTCCACCACGTACCTTGTCTCGAGCATGTTGTCATTCCATTCCTCCACCCTCAAATTCTAGATTGATAGCTGGTATTACAACATATGCTTCGTCCTCCTGGTGGTGGTGGTGGCAACATCACTTGTGTCGTTGAAGTGAAACAAGTACATAGATATTGTTGAAGAATGGGAGATGGAGTACTACCCTCACATGTTTAACTACAAAGCTCTCCAAAAATGTAGACATCAGGGCTTTTTGCTTCCCATGGTCTTATCCCACTTGTTCTTCTTAATACTTTTTTATGAGAGATGAGAGGGTTCCAAATCTACAACTGCGAACCCTTCAACGAGACCTCCAAGCGAGAATTTAGTAGTGAGGGTAGCTACTACGTTGTGGATGATTCACATACCAACATAGGCTCTCTATCACATCCAACTGATATGACTAATCTTTCAAGTCCTACATGAAACAACAAGATTAATGCAATGGATAGTTTTAACTCGATTGATTCCAACAATTGATTTTAATTATTTACCAGTTAAAAGAGATGCATCCTCACAAATAAACTGCACTTCATAACCATTAATGAAATGAATGCATAATGGGTATGGGAATGGGTGTCTGCGTCAAATAGGGAGATATGCATGACACGTTAAAGTGTGGGGGGCATAGGAAAAGGGGATGTAATGTTGGTTATGCAACTAGTTAATTAATATAATAGAGTGGAGTTGTTTTAGCATTAAAAATGCCCCAGCTGCCCATTTAACTATTTATTGTTGTCATACTTATCTATTTGGTTTTAACTGAGAAATTTTCTCTCTCACCAAGTTCATACAATTGCAGTCCTTGCTTCTCTCTTCCAATGAACGAAGGTATTTTTTAACACCTGTATGTTGTGTGATGTTTAATTGTTTCAGTGTGAACATATAGTATCTTTTGTTTATTTTGCTAATATACGTACATGTATTATGTTATGCAAATTTTTTCCTCTTGCAAAGCCACAAATTATCTACCCCAAAGCTCATACATTCTGTCACTTTGCAAATTGTACTCTCTTCCATTGAAAAAGGCATTCCTTTACACCTTTTATTTTTTGCAATGGACCAAAGCAATCCATTGCATTTTTTTCAATGGTTGTGTTGTCATACAGTCTATAGTGAAAGAGAACTACATACAAAAAATAGTTAGACCAAATAATTAAATACTTGTGTTGGTAATTAATTTTTTGTTTCAAAAATGATATAAGCCACAAGGTTAAGCAATGTGTGTGTTCGTTTCTGTTTTTCTATCTAAGGTTTGGTTTGCTTCCAAGCTCTCCTTGCATCCACTGGGTGGGCGTCATGTGCACAGGAAGCATGCTAGCTAATTTGTGACCTAAAAATCAGCTTCATCTTTATTTTTAAAGTTCCTTCATAATGGGTTCAAGTGGATGTAAATATGAAAAACAAAACAATACCGTGCGTATAAAAGATGAGCAAAATGTACCCAGCAAGGAGAATTAACTTTGAAATTTTGCAACAGAGTCACTCCAACATGGGTTGAAGTAGAATCATATATTTTTTTATTGACGTAACCCTTACACCCATGATGCAAGTACTATTTCTATTCATTTCTATATTGAGTGATATTCTTTTGCTCACCAACATATTGATGTTCTACTTAAGATCTAGAAACTCTCTAGGTTTGGCACTTTGCTAGAACAAGGGAGCATGGAGGAGTTAGGCCACATTTTTCTACTTTGTTAAGGGTCAAGTTTTCCGAAAAAAAATCTAGTGAATTTCACGGGCAAAGCACACTATTTGACTTCAAGAACTATAATCCTTGTGAAATTTGGACTTTATAGTTAGCTCGTCCGAAGAGATTTTTTCTTTAACGTGTATGGCTCTCATCACACAAGATTTTGCATGTATACGAGAGTAGGATTTCTAAAGGAACTCCTATCTAGGTACATTATTTTTTCAGATCTGATTTAACATTTGGATTCTTTGCCAACTTTTATCAAGGGTCCATTCGATGTTCTTAATAAAATTCGTCTATATTGCCCCTCCAGTCAGCCCCAGAAATTCCAGACTCATATAACTAAGCAGCAGGTTGTGGTGGACAAGGACAAAGCAGAGTGGAGAATAGAGGATGGTCACATGCATGACCACACCATGGCTAAGACGCTAAGGTGGATTTTCATTCGGTTAGGTTTATTATTCGACAAGGAAAGTATCTGGTTAGATAAGCGGACCTGACCCATTTGGTGCCGACACGCACAAAGGCATTTGGCCTTGGAAGGTCATGGGGCTGGCTTCTTTTGGATTGTTTTGCTGAGGATGTCATCTGACATCAGATAGTTACTGGAGTCGGTGACATTAAATAGTAGTAGCCACACCATAATTTTGATAAGATTTTGTGTGGCAGGTGGCATTTCTAATTGGACCATAATTGTATGTTCCAAGTGGAAATTAAAAAATTCAAATATCCCCAAAAATATCTAGTTTGAGAGGCGGACATGTGTTTGAGTGTCATTGGGCCAAATTTTCCCCAATCAACACTTATCTAGCAGGGACGGTGCAATTTACGCAGAGTTAGCTGGGGCAATCTAGTCAACACACAATCAGCAGGTGCTGTTCAATTACCACACAATGAATGGAGGTAGTACAATCGACACAGTCAACAGTTCTCAGTGTGACACTTGACAAAATCAGGTGCATTCTCACCAATTTTATTTTCAGTTTTTGAATATAAATATTTCTGCTGCCAGAGCACTTTAAGGTCCAAGCGCAATCTGCATCAAATTATCTAAACAAAGAGAGAAGGAAAACTTATCCTATTTTGGTCCTAACTGTTTTGTTTGTAGGTGTGTGACATGGAACAACAAATTCAAGTTGGGATTTTCTAATTGGATAGACGATGCAATAAACTTTCCCATTGGGTATCTGATGTTAAGAACCTTCTGATTGGATGACTGTCAAAGCAAATCAGATTTTATTTTATCCCCATGAAGTTAAGAAGTTAACACGTGCTGGAAACAGAGCCTATAAAAAAATAAATGTGCAACATTTGGGGATAGCTTCTTCCACCTGCAATTAGAAGGTTGCCTTCCCGTGTTTGCAATACGGATCTTGGCTGTGTTAGGCGGGGCAGAATAAAAACATATATTTCATTGTATATTGAAATTACATTTTACATATTTAATTTTATAGGCAGAAGACAGTTTAACTATCCAAACTGAATATAATATATTAACCCTTGAAGATTAACACGTTAACAGGTTGCACAAGTGATCAGAGAAGAGTATATTTGCTGCAAAATGAAGCAAAAGTGTAGGTCTGCATCCCCAAGTTCTCAGGCAGAACGATTGTGATATTAGCAGAAGTCTCTAGTATTGCTGCAAGCCAAGGTTGCTGGAATTTGTATTTTTCCAATTTTATTTTGTTTTGAGTTCACAGCTGTCACTGCCTGTGTGGCTGAATTGCTACTCAGAATGCCTTGTTTTGAGGCACAATCTCAACTTGCGTTTATATTTGAAATCTGAAAGTTTTAATAAACTCAGTATTTTCATCCAACTGTTTTCAAAATTCTGCTATCTAACTCTAATCTACATTGCTTGGAGTCTGTTGGCTTTTCCCTGACCCACTCCAACTCCTGCGCAAGGTGGTATCAAAGCCTGCTGAGGTGACTAGGAGTTGATGAATGGCACATAGAAACAGAGGAAGAGGTGTAATGGAAGAGGCCCTAGAAATGTTGGAAATGTAGTTATTGGAAGCCATCTGAGGCTTACAAGCTCAAATGTAAGCCATAAAAGCTGTCCAACAAAGAGGAGTGGAGGCAGAAGTGAGTGATCCAGACAAAAATGAAGAGGAAGAAGAACACGAGGAAGAAGAAGCACCTGAAGAAGGATAATCAAACCTAAGATGGATTTATAACCAGGGTATTGTTGAAATAGGAAGCAAACCTAAGATGGATTTATAACCAAAGTATTGCTAAAATGGGAAGCAAACCTAAAGATGGATTACCTAATTATGCTAGTAGTCAAATCCAAAAGAGTCCATCAATTGAATATCAACATGGAGAAGTATTTCAATTTAGAGCAAATTAAATACCCGAGGGTTAAGGTTGATGTTACTAACTAAAGGGTCATGCATCATTCTAGTGGGATCGACTACAACAAGAAAGAGTTCATATAGGAAAAAACAAATCAAAAGGATAGAATGGTAAGTAAATTGAAACATAAAGTTTTACCTTTCTAATTACTCTATTAAATTATTTAAGTTGTAAAATCTGTGAGAAAGAGTTGAGTGTGAAAGAATACACTAAAGAATTCTATAAGTTGACAATTCAACCTAGCCATATGAAAGATATTGTAGAAAAAATTTCAAGGTATATTAATGGGCTGAGACTCCAAGATGAAATTAGTATGCTTAATCTTATATGGATGGAGGAGGCATACCAGTATGCATTAAAGGCTGAAGATAAGTTCGTTGGAAAGCAACAACATAGTCATGGTGGAGGTAGAGGAAATGACAAGCAATAAATTGGACACAAACAAAACTCCAACAAAAAGAAGGATGATGATGCAAAGAGTTCACAGAGAGGAGAATTTCAATCTTCAAGAGGAAAATGATTTAGATCACAAGGATGTGATTGAGGATTCAATGCACCTGCTACAACTATGGAGCACATGTGGCATCAAGCATATGAATACCCATAATCTACTAAGGAAAATAAGAGTTACAAAAGAGTTATTGGTATGCAAGTTGAAGAAATAAAAGATGATACAACTACATCTATAGAACCAAAAAATGGATAAAATCTAAAACTAAAGTGGTAGAGGAGCATGTTTAGAACTAAATGTAAATCTAGGGATAAGTGATGCAAGCTAGTTATAGATAGTAGTAGCACTAGTAACTTGGTGTCTAAAAAGACAATGGAACCCCAAATGTTTCTTTCATCATTGTGTTCGGTGGGCGAAACCATCAACCCTTGCTTTGTATCTTTCAGCCATGCAATAGTTCAATCCAATCAAACTTACTCTTACCCCAATTGGGTCATGTTTGCATGCTACCACTCTGTGGTAGACATTACCGATGAAATGCTTTCCTTTGTTAATGTTTCCTGATTGTCGAGAGGATCCATTGTGTTAAACCAAAACCCCATTTAGGAAGTCACTTTTGTTACAGTGATAAGTCGGGTAGTATGTTCATCCTAAGAGTTGCCTAGAGACAATTCTCTATTGTGGAGGCCAAGAATCGTTATTAACCATGATCACTGAAAAATGGTGATCATATTCCTTGATGTGATAATATGATGATCATTATCTTTGTTCATTTATATTGATTGTTGAAGAACGATTTATATCGTTTTGTGTATTTGTTTTCAACGACTAATGTCATTATTCCATAATGAACGATATCATTGTTCCTATTTTTGCAATATCTCTATACCTATTGTTGAAGCGTTTTCCTTTGTTCTTCTTAGAGATGGTCGAACAAGCCATCAAACAAGTATTATACTCGATGGCAAAGTTTAAGTGTTTGTCTTAGTAGGCTGAATGATTAACGTCGGTCCTGGCCTTAGCTTATCGATGGGTGATTCCCACCATCCCAACCTTACAAAGATGTGGAACGAATGATATTAAATTGTTATATAAAGCACTAAGAATGATTATTATCATGCGACTTGTTGCCCGAGTCGTGGCAAATGTAATGGGCCATAACAGGTCACAGGTTAAATACAAATTCTTTTGATGCAATTCAAATTTCTCATACATTGTTACAATGTGTATGTGTGTATATATATACATAAACATAGTGTGTGTGTATATATATATATATACATACACATCCATTAATTGAAGTTGTTATCATCGATGCCAGATGATATACTTACATCGATCTCTTGTTTGTGGTGCCTCTATCATAATCAATTGTTCCATCAAATAGTTGTTATTGACTTAACATTAAGGCACGTTATGTTGGTCGATACCTTATGTATCGACCATTTCTTTGAGCATGTGTTTTAAGGATAAACAAATCCAATTGATGATATCTTGTTGTCTTAATCATAAACATGATTGATAAATAAGTTAATTTTGAAGGATTGAAGTTCACTATTTTTAATTGGAAATGTTGATTTAGAGAATGAATTGAACCTGAAACTATGAGATTATCTAGGACAACCTCTAGTCAAAACAAAACGACACTCTTGATAGTTAACTAAGAGTGTGGAAAAACTAGTTTCAAACCAACATAATGTATTTCTTGACTAAATGTTATCTAACTAGGATTTAAAGGACCAAATCATTTGAAAGGACCCGATTGGACACAAAACAATTATGGTGATTGCATATATTTTGGTCTATGAAAGCATCCTTGTGACATTCTGTAAATTCAATTAAATCTCATTATGTTTTTGGTGAAAAGTTGACATCTTGAATTGTAAAAATCTATATGTGATGGAACTTTCTTTTTTTTGAAGAACGTATACGCATACTCATTTATTTTATAGAAGGCCATATATGTGTACATGCATAAATTTACCACTTATGTAGCATTTACGCATGCATGCGATATAGCTTCTTTTAAAATTATATTATTTTCTTATCTAAAATGTAGATTTCATTCCAAGTAAGATGGAATAAAGGAAATAATGGAAATCAGTATAAAACTGATGCATGTACTATGACAATTCCATGATATTGCACAGTTAAGAGCATGTATTATGTATAAAATCCGATTGCTTAAATGTCAAATCTGGTTAAGTTCTTGTATATGCATGTTAAGTAGAGATAGTCAAATGAATTAGATGTAGACTATGATGTAAATAGATTGATTTAGGAAAGATTGGCTAGGAAAAAATTGTTGAAACCAAATTTATTGTTTGCAAATGTGAAAACATAGATAAGATGTATGTTATCTTATATTGTGGGAGGTTATCTTCCAGGACGGGTGTCGAAAATGGGCTAATAGAGAGATATGTTTTGCTTTGCCAAAATCTATATTTTTAATTGTATATAGTGTAATGTCCCCTTTTCTAGCTCGCATGGTATGATGTTGTCGTTAGCCTATTTCTCCTTGGTTTCGTAGGCTAACCAGGGCTTTTAAGGAATCTTGAGGATTTTTGGCCTAGGAAATTTTTGTTGTAGGTCAATCCAGGGTACCTGGAGGCAGTTTGGGTATACTTACTATTTTTAGTAAGTCATTAATGTTATTAATAGTAATTCATCAGGTGGGTCGTGATCTCCAGTGAAAGTACCTTTTCAATGGAAAGTTGGTTATTATTGTCAAATGATTTCAATTCCATTAGTTTAATTCATCTTCGCATTAATAAAGTTTAAATTATAAAATTAAATCCAATTATTTGACTTTACTAATGTGAGTCTAAAGTTAAGTGGGAAAAATTAATAGTAAAAGGGACACCTTATTTTAAAATACATGAGACATCAAAAAGGAAAAAAGGGAAGTTTATATTTTATCCCACATTGGTCAAAAGTGTGAATGAGCTCTTATGAGAAGCCTATAAAGTGTTGCAAGGGCTCACTTTCAGCCATGCTTGGTTTATGCTTGATTATTATATTCTCTTGGAGAATTCTGGGAAGCTTTGGCTTTCAACAAGTTTGAGGATGGAAACCCTCAAGCTTGGAGGCAATGGACGAAAACCCATTGTCTATTGGAGATATTACTCATGTGTCTCACTTTGTGCTTCAAATTCGTACTTTTGCTTATCCAATTCCGACTATAAGTTCTATGGCTACGATTGGATATTTATGTTGTTATTCTACTAAATATTTTAAGGCAATATTCATATTTAATTTCAGATCTCTATTTCAGTATGATATTATGTGGTTTTCAGTATAATATGTTGGCTAAATAGAAATAAGCTTGCATGCAACTTATTTGTTAAATTTTATGTGGAACATTGAAAAAAAGATTGGGGCAAATATCCATAGGAGATGTTTCAGTGGTATCAGAGCCTGAATTCTGCCAGCCTGTTGGGTAGATTGGTCATTGTTTTAGCAAATCATTTGCAGATCAAAATTTCAAATGGATATTTCTAGAAACTTAGAGGTAGCTATGCTGAAAGCATTTATTCAACATCAAGGAAAATTGAATATCTGCTAGAAGAAAAATATAGAAAAGACGAATTCTTTAGAAGAAGAATATTCATTTTCAAGAAAAGTCAAAGATTGGAGATTGCCGCTAAATCAGAGCACATACGTGGCTACAGGGAATTCAAGGTGGACGATAGATCAAATTAAAGGTAAATCCAAGACTTGCTGGGGTGGCAAAGGACAAGTTCGAATGGAACAAAAATAGAGCCAAACAAAGGAAAATAAACGCCTCTCACTCAATTGTCGAGAGCTGCTTGAAGTCGATATTGAAGTTTGGTGCATCAGTTTACTATTTGAAAGAGTCACAAGGAGACAAAGGGGTCTAACAAAGTAGTAGAAGAGACAAATAACCGCATGAGACAAGGATTAAGAATTATAGAAAGGACAAATATTCAGAAAGAGACGAACAGAATCTGCTTGGTATGAAATCATAGCTAAGGGGAGTACCAGTGAATTTCATAGGTGTTATTGTTTATCCAAGGTTCGATAAAAGACAAAGAACCGATGCCAAGTAAAGATACATACAAACTAGAGAAGAACAAGGGAAAGTCACAACTCCCTATATTGAAGTCAATTCGACCTCACAAAGGAAGACAACAATACTCTAGACACCAAGTCATCAAATATCAAATAATCCCAGGCCTTTGATATTGCCTTTATTGTTAAAAGACAAATACCTGAAGACGTCTCAGCATATGTGACAAACTCACATCGGCACATGTATATGAAGAAAGGAAAAAGTCGACTTTGAGAATAAATACAAGAGTAAAAAGACACGTCTGCAGAAAGGGACAAGGCTAGAAAGGACAAACGGTGACAAAAAGAAAGGAATCGCTTCCTTTTGAGAGTTGTTGGGACCTCCTTATTTGGGTGTTGGGTCATCCGACTAAAGACAAAAATTGAAGAAAAGGAAAGAATAAATTGTATTTTTGAGGACGCCTCCTGGAGATGAATGTGCAACTCGCTAAAGATGAAAATAAGTCAATAAGAAGAATCGCTCCCTTTGAGAGTTGTCAAGAGATTTTAGTCTGTCTACTTATCTATTGAATGGGTGACGATTTCATAAAGTAAGAGTAAGACAAAAATAATTTATGTGTCGCTTCTCTTGAGATAATTGCAATAAGACATATTAGGTCCTGCTTGGCGATAAATCTCATATTTGACCGAAGTCAATAGCTTGGTAAAGAAAAAATGTGGTTTGAAGGAAGTCGCGTCTTGAGAGAAATTTGGGAGCAACAATATATACAAACAAGAGTAACACGATTATGGATGTTGAAGAAAAATACTCCATCTGTTGGGTAGTTGATGCTGGGGAAGGCATATTCTGAAGGTCTGCAAAAGACAAAAAATTTCCCGCTGCCAGGTTAATAGATAAGACAAGGTTAGTCAAATGAGACAAATTTGTCTTATTGGCCCAGTATAAGAATTAATAATTGTAGCTAGTCTAGCGCAGTCTTACAAGCATCACAAAAGACAAGTCGTAGGTCTCTTAAGCAATCACAACATATAAGGGAGCTACTAACTTGGTGACTAAGTTGTTGTCTATGGATAGCAGAAAAAGACAAACTTTAGTTGACATGGCAGATACAAACAAAATCATAGGGAAGACATGCGCTTGAGGAGTCTTGTCCAGATGGAAAAAGACAAGTATGAAGAAAATTAAATTCATTGCCAATAAAGTTAAATGCTAAATGCAAAGAATAATCATTGTCTTTCTTATGAGAATTGAGTCTTAAGGAAGTGTTGAATTGATACATTGGCATTTACTACAAACAATATATGTATCTACTGAAAGAGAGAGTTAGTAATTTCTTGTCACAAATTGAATCCTCTGCACAAGGTATTTTGCCTTGAATACACTCAGAGTTTGCTTGCTTAAAGGTTGTTATATTATTTTTATGTTGCAACACTTTGGGCTACACTAGCAGCACTGTCATACTGAGTTTGTAACTGAGTATAACATCAAATGAAAATGGCCCGAGTTTACCAATAATTGCATTCAAGTGGTGTGAAATCAATTGTCAACAAGTCAGTTGGGATTTGGTTTTCAATTTGGATAGTGAAAAACGTCATCATGTCAAAGTTGTTTAGCAATAAACAGGCATGGAAAGAAATTGAACAAACACACTACAAGGTCACACGTAGTTTGCAACATTTAGATGATTCACTTTCAAAGTTTGGACTTTCCAAAGGATCATCTTCATGTTCTTCTAGCAAAGTTCCAACACCACAAGACAAAGAAGCGGTGGTGATTAGCATGTTTAAGGAGTATAGCATTCTTCCTCAATATGTTAAGAAGAATCTTCCTTTTAAGGACTACATGGACATACACCCAAAACTTTGCCACAAGAGTGAGCATGCAAGGAAGGAATATGACACTATAGCTCATGAATTGTTCGCACATGGAATGGATAGAGTATCTTCACGTATGGTTGTTACAACTCTTCATGAGAATGATTTGGTGTCTTCAAGTTCAGATAAGTTATGCAAAAATTTATATGATGCATTTGATAGACATGTTGATTTGACTCGAGGAGACATTAGGAAAACCTTGGGAAATGATTTTTCTACATCATCCTTGCAAGAGGTTTCTCAAGAGGCTTCTACTTTAGAGGCTAGCATAGATCGTATTAGCAATTTTGATAGCAATGGTGTGGATTCTTTGGGTGATCAGAAGGCAGATACTCAAGGTTTGAGTATTAATGATGCATTGTGTAAGAAGGATTTATGCCACCACGAGTCTAATTTTTCAAATCAAACCATAGCAAACCAATCAAAAAAATTATTTAATGGCAATGAATCCCAAGATTGTGGTTTGGTTGGATTATGCAATTGCTTTGGTAGGGGAAGTTTGTGAAGATATTGTCAAAACAACTACTTCTACCCTGTCAGTTGAGCCATCTTTCGAGGTACATAGCAGTAGTACCATTGATGATATTGTGAGTGAAGTTGATAACACTCATGATGTTGCTTGTCGATTAGTGGGCAATGATGATTCAACCTTATATCACAGTGCAGACTCTAAATCAGAAAACTTGTATGGGGGTGATAAGTTCCAAGGTCCTCATCATTTCGTAGGGAAACTAAAGGTGAACAACAATATGATTTCCACAGCCATAGATCATTTTGATGTTGCTCGTCAGATGTTGGCCCTTCATGGTTGGAGTACTCCTATGATAGATGAGCACAGAGAGAGTGGTCTTTCCCTTGCATAGTTTCATGCACTTCGAGAATAAATTGGAATAATGAAGCAAAATTACCTATAGCTACTTGCGGACATAGATTATCTTCTCGAGTGGGATTGCATCTGTCATAAGGAATTGAAGGGAAAGGAAGAGGAGGTTGATGAGCTCACTCATGAGCTTGAGGTGACATGGACTCGTTGAAGAGCACCCAGTTGGCCCTTCAGGAGTCACAGTCACAAATAGAGGAGCTTATCATGGAGTTGAGTTTGGCACAGTCTTCACCATCTTTAGATATAGTTCAGGTTTCCATGGCAACAATTGGTGAGGAGCATGTATTCATAGATTTTGGTTGTGAGCAAGTTGAGGATGTGGTTACATCCATCATGATTACAAGTGCAGTCGATACAGATGGGATGAGTGCATTAGTTGAGAGTTGCAGGGAACCACATGTTGCACCAAGTTATCTTGAGGTTAGTCCCATTATAGGTGATGTAGGGCAGATTATTGATAGCTCTTGTGACATCGTAGGTTATTCACCAGAGAGTTGTGTGACAACTCACAACACTACTCCATCTTCTTCACATGAGATATGTAGAATATCATCTAATTGGGAGATTGATTCTTGTGTTGATTTATTCCCCTTCCCTGGAAGAAAATTAGTCATTTCATCCCATACAATTGATTATGATCGACAATTTGTTGAGCCAATTCAGGAGTACAATTCGATTTATTGTTCCAGGGATTCAAAGATGGTTGCTTCAGATCAACATGGAGTGATTGTGTAGTTTGTGAATAATCCATTATTTGAGTTTGATGGTGGATATATCTATGATAATCTATTGTTCGAGTTGGAAGTTGATCACACTCCTGATAATAGTTCAGGGTTGAGCGATAATCGCAGTGTTTGGGATTGTTCCAGTGCATCAGAATTCCAAACAAGGCTCATGGAGGAGTTTTATAGTGCGTACACGGTGAGAAGTACTTACAGTTTTTCCTTTGATCCACCTATACATGATTTGTATTCGATGCAAAATTCTTGTACGCATGATGATTCTCTTTGCATGGCCTAGGGAAGCCAACCATTTTTGTGCTTAGAGTTACCATCTTTAGAAGATGAGACTAGAAGCTGCAAGTATTCGACTCAGCTATTTGTAGGGGATTACTTGCAGGATCAGATGATGGACTACCATCATGTTGGTGAGTACTTGATAGAGTTTTCCACTTCTAGGTTTCAATGGGAGACAAGGCTTCCAGGAGGTTGTAGTGGCAGTGGGAATGATGGCTTGGTTGGTTATCACATCCATGGATTTTAGCAGGACTTGTAGAGAGATATTGTGTTACAGATGCTTTCAGATGTTCTTATCTCCGCATGACAGATGGATGTGAGGTTCTATATTTTTGGGATCCAAGCAGTGATAGGTTTGGCACTATGTATTGGATAGGTCCCATTGGGCTGCCTCACTATCTGCAGCATGGTGAAGTGGAGATCATATTTGAGCAGTGGAAGTCTAAGGGTGTTTTTCATAGCAGACTTCTATTCTGGATTTGGGATCCAGGTATTATATGTTGGACACTCTCTAGTATGTTAAGGGATCCTTTGTGTGCATCAGGGTTTCGGTCTGGGTTCACTGGGGAGTATTGCTGCATGTGCATGATGTTGCTTAACAGTTTTTGATGTATGGTGTTTTTATCAAGGTGGAGCAGCGTGTTGGTTGATGTTTTCTTGAGGGAAAGCAATCTTAGGAAGGGAGGACTGTAATGTACCCTTTTCTAGCTCGCATGGTATGATGTTGTCGTTAGCCTATTTCTCCTTGGTTCCATAGGCTAACTAGGGTTTTTAAGGAATCTTGAGGATTTTTGGCCTAGGTAATTTTTGTTGCAGGTCAATCTGGGGCGCTTGGAGGCAGTTTGGGTATACTTACTATTTTTAGTAAGTCATTAATGCTATTAATAGTAATTCATCAGGTGGGTCGTGATCTCCAGTGATGGTACCTTTTCAATGGAAAGTTGGTTATTATCGTCAGATGATTTCAGTTCCATTGGTTTAATTCGTCTCTGCATTAATAAAGTTTAAATTATAAAATAAAATCCAATTATTTGACTTTACTAATGTGAGTCTAAAGTTAAGTGGGAAAAATGAATAGTAAAAGGGACCCCTTATTTTAAAATACATGAGACATCAAAAAGGAAAAAAAGGAAGTTTATGTTTTATCCCACATTGGTCAAAAGTGTGAATGAGCTCTTATGAGAAGCTTATAAAGTGTTGCAAGGGCTCACTTTCAGCCATGCTTCGCTTATGCTTGATTATTATATTCTCTTGGAGAATTCTAGGAAGCTTTGGCTTTCAGGAGGTTTGAGGATGGAAACCCTCAAGCTTGGAGGCAGTGGACGGAAACCCATTATCTGTTGGAGATATTACTCACGTGACTCAATTTGTGCTTCAAATTCATACTTCTGGTTATCCAATTCTGACTGTAAGTTACGTGGCTACAATTGGATATTTTTGTTGTTATTCTATTGAAGATTTTAAGGCAATATTCATATTTAATTTCAGATCTCTATTTCAATTTGATATTATGTGGTTTTCAGTATAATTTGTTGGCTAAATAGAAATCAGTTTGCATGCAACTTGTTTGTTAAATTTTATGTGGAACATTGAAAAAACTTCTGGGGCAAATATCCATAGGGGATGTTTCATACAACAACGCTTAGCCAAGTGTTTGTTGTCCATTATGTTGAATGGTCTAACTTTTATGATGTAATCTCTCTATCATTTCCTTGCATAGATCTTGCATGTCCTAAACATAGATAGAAATGCATGTAGATCTCTGACATGCACCAGATTCCACCTTGAATATTGTATCTCTTGCTAAGTATTACGTGCAAGGTCAGACATTCTTCGAGTAGGAAGAATACCAGGGAAGCATAGCTTCATGGTTGGGCGGAAAACCGCCTAAACCATGTTCTCGTCCACCAAATGCAGCGAGAGTTGTGTTGGATCTGTAAAAATATGATATTTTCACATGTTAGTTTTACTCATAAACTTCCAGATTTGGTCCTACCATGTGCATATTCCACTCATATTTTTCCATATTGCCCCATTGAGTCCATTGAGTCATGCATTTTTTACATCATGGTCTATATCGGCATGAGAATACCATTGTCTCCCCGACCCATTATGTGTTTTCTGCTAACATGAGTCTGTGTTGCCTTTCGACAAGACTCATTTGATGTCATAGCGATCAAAATTTTCTTGCAGGCACCATTCGGCAGGAGTTCTTCACTGTCTCGGTGACAGAGGTTGGTTCGCATTTCAGCCGGAGTCTAGTCATCGATATAATGTTTCATTGAGTGCTATGTGTCTTGGCGACCGGCTTGAATGAGGGTGCATCAGCATAAGTTTTGTTTGTCGGGGTAGTGTCTTACCGAATTCAACATGTCTCCTCAACTATGCGTGT